>JAASLG010000599.1:0-19312 GCA_013365235.1 Cercospora sesami | reverse complement strand
CGAGATGACGCAGGTGTTTATCTCCGACTTGAAGAAGAATAATGTCGATTTCAGTGACTTCATCGTCGAGATCATCAACGAATCTGATGGCCCTTGGTACTGGAAGCGCTCGCAAGAGCAAGCATTTGAGATGTGGGGACGATCCTACAAGGCGCTTCGATCGGCCTTTGGCTCTTCACTCGTTATTCAAGGTCCATCAACATCAGCTGAGCCCAGCTTGGGCAACAATTGGTGGACCGGCTTTGCCGAATATGTCAAGGCCAATGACGTTGTGCCCGACACTTGGACCTGGCACATGGAGACCGGCGGTGGAAACATGTTAGAGACTACGGATAACCTGCACAAGCTTCTTGATCATTATGACCTGCCCTACAACAACGTCAACATCAACGAGTACGCCGTGGCAGCCGAGCAAGTACCAACCGCCGGAGCCTGGTGGATCGCGCAGCTCGAACGTGTCGACATCCCTGGCCTCCGCGGCAACTGGCAAAGCGTTCCCGGTCTATACGACTACCTCGCCAATCTGGTGTCTAAGCCCAACGCACCTAACGCGTCCCCCACGGCGTCCGACTACTATCCAGTAGGCGAATACCAAGTCTACAAGTACTACGCCCAGGACATGACTGGCAGCCGCTTGGGCACAATGCCTTCTGGCGACATGGCTCTTGATGTGTACGCCACTCAAGATACTGCCACACGTAAGGTCAAAGTTCTTTCTGGTGTTCGCCTGCAGACTGGTACGTGGACAATCGAGGTGAGCCCAGCCTCCGCATTGGGCCTGCCAGCCAGTGGAACCGTGACTATCGAGTGCCGGCAATTCAATAACAACGGTCTCTGGGGCGCCGTGAACAGTGTCGGGAGCTGTGGCACGTACGATAGCAGCTATGCCAACGATGTGATTTCGATCACGCTTTATCAAAACGACAAGGAGACCGCTTATGCGTGGGAGATCTCGTACTGAGCGAGTGTGTGATGAGATTGGGAGGAGCAAGCAGAAACCATTGCGAATGCGTTGGACATCGTAGTGGAGGCAAGGCGTTCTTGTCCTTCCGGGAGAGGCAGCGGCTCAAGATGATAGAGGGTGAGAAGCTCTGTCATTTGGGAAGGGCGGAGGCAGAAGTCGCAAGGCTCAAGGTAGCCCGAGGATACTACATGAAGATCTCGTTTTATATTTTCGTGGCCACGATCGCGATCGAATTTCTGAATGTGTCTATAGATGCACCTCGCTTGTACACCGCAACTTGAATTTGACGTCCTCACGCTGTCTCGAAACGATGCAGGTTCAATCATCACAACTTCCTGATTGCGCAGCCTGGGTGCACTGTAAGAGCTGATTGATATCATTGCATAGGCAATACGTGCAGGAGTTCATATGAAAAGCTACCCAGAAAGTAGTGATTGGACATTGCATCTCCTCAGGATCAAATCTAGTTTTTGTCTCTCCTATTTGAATCGTTGCGATAGTGGGGTCATAATTACTGGCAATCACACCTGCTCGCTGGTACTGGCCTGCGGCTCCAACAATCTAATAGTCCCCTCGGCATCATGAAAAATCTCCCTCACCTTTATACACCTCAGCTGTGTCAGTTTCGATAAGCTGCTGTCGTGATAATACAGATACCACTTGCCCCGAAACTGTACGATAGAATGATGCGTTGTCCAACCCTCCACCGGCTCAAGGATCCTCCCTCGATACCTGAATGGTCCGAATGGCGAGTCCCCAACTGCATAGACAAGAAAATGCGTCGTGCCGGTCGAATAGGAGAAGTAGTATCTACCACCATATTTATGCATCCAGGCAGCTTCAAAGAAACGCTTATCAGGATCGGTAGAAAGGATAGGCTGGTCGTTCTCGTCGAAGATAGCGAGTTCCTGCACCTTATCAGAGAAGCATCGCATATCTGGGCTGAGCTTTGCAACACGAGGAAAAAGCGCGGGAACTCCGGGGCCCAGCGGCTCGCCATCGCGGTATTTGTCCCAGGAAAACGATCCTGACGACCAGCACTGCAGCTGTCCGCCATGGATACCACCAAAGTAAAGGTACGCTTCGCCATCGTCATCCACGAAAGAGGCGGGATCAATGCTGTAGCTGCCAGCTATCGGTTCGGGATCGGGTACGAAAGGTCCTTCAGGCCTATCGCTTACGGCTACTCCGATCCTAAAGATTTCGTCCTTGTCTCTGGCAGGAAAATAGAGGTAGTATTTGCCGTTACGCTCTGCTGCATCTGGAGCCCATAGCTGACGCTTTGCCCAAGGAATGTCTTGGAGTCGGAGCACTATGCCGTGGTCGGTGACGGGACCCTGAGGAGTCGTGGAAGAGAAGACGTGGTAGTCTTGCATGTCGAAATGATCACCATTGAAGTTCTCTGGCTTGTTGTTTTCCACATCATGAGAAGGGTAGATGTAGATTCGGTCGTTGAAGACGTGGGCACTTGGATCGGCCGTGTATAGGTGTGTTATCAGTGGCTTGGGGTCCATTGTGAGCGATGACTTGTGGGAGTGAAGAAAGAAGGTCGTGCAGTACTTCGATCGCTCAAGTCTTGCGTTTTCTTGAGCGTCCAACACGAGATCCTGTGTACGCCGTCTTTTCGCAGCGATTGCTTTCGGTCCTTTCTCCTAGACAAATAGCCTGAAATGTCTCGACGAGGTCAGAAGACCTAAGCTAGTTTTATTTAGCCAGCATGTGGACCTATAGCCTATAGAGGCATGATCGAAGCTCTTGACGATCGTACCGAAAAGAGATGTCGTGGCTGGAGTGGCCTGAAGTCAGGCTGTAGTACACCGGTGGGGCCGGAGGGTGTCTCGCATTCGCGTAACACTGCAGATCAACATATGAGTTCAGTGCCACTGTGACAACATGACCATCTACCACTAATCGCTGCATCTGAGCTAGCTATCGTCAACATCAACGCTGTCAAACTAGAGATGGAGCAGAAGACGGACTCCGCTGTCGAGCATATCGAACTGCAAGACGACCATGGCGACAGACGGGGCGTCTCCGCCGAACAACATATGACACTGATGCAAGGCGTCAAGAGATATCCCTGGTCCGTCTTCTGGTCCGTCATGGTGTCTCTGATTATCGTCATGGAAGGCTACGACATTGTGCTTTTTGGAGGGCTGCTTGCCCAACCCGCGTTCAGACAACGGTACGGGATGTACTACGAGAAGTCTGGCTGGCAGATCGACGGCCCATGGCAAGCCGGCCTCCAGAATGCTACGACAGTCGGCACGATCTTTGGCGCATTGGCAAACGGATACTTGACAGATCGGTTCGGGTATCGAAGAACAGTCATTGGTGCTTTAGTCTTCATGACGGGTACCATCGCCCTTCAGGTCTTTGCCACATCACTGGGAATGCTCGCAGCTGGCAATCTACTTTGCGGTCTACCTTGGGGTCTTTTCTCAATCCTTGCACCCGCCTACGCCTCCGAGATCTGCCCTACCGTCCTTCGTGGCTATCTAGCCAACTTTACTTGTTTCTGCTGGGCATTTGGCATGCTAATCTCCTCCGGAGTACAGCGAGCATTTGCCAATCGTTCAGATGAATGGGCTTATCGAATTCCTTTCGCGATACAATGGGTCTGGCCGGTCCCTCTCATCTGTCTGCTCTGGTTCGCACCAGAATCTCCGTGGATCCTAGTCCGCGCTGGAAAGCATGAGGAGGCACAGAGAATGGTCAAGCGGCTAGCTGCCAAGTCAGAGCAGGTAGATGCTAGCGCCACGGTCGCAATGATGGAACACACCACGGAGACTGAGATCAGACTGGAGTCAGGTACTTCTTACCTGGATTGCTTTCGCGGCATCAATTTGCGTCGTACTGAAATTTGCTGCATGACGTTCATGTGCCAGTACTTGGACGGCACGGTGATTACTGGCAACGCTGTCTACTTCTTCACGCAAGCTGGAATGGGTCCCACCGTTGCTTACAATCTGTCCCTAGGATCGCTGGCGCTTTCTTGCGCTGGCGTCGTCGTCTCCTGGTTCCTCATCTATCATTTCGGCCGACGGACACTCTACTTCCTTTCATTATGCTGCTCTTTGGCTGGTCTCTTAGCTGTAGGAACAGCCGCCTCCATCAGTTCAAGCACTACGAGCAGCTACGTGCAGGCTGGAATCGTTTTGTGCTCCGTGTTGATCCGCTTCGCTACGACTGGACCCATCTGCTACGCCATCATCACTGAGATGCCGGCCGTCAGCATTCGAAGTAAGACATTGTCGTTGGCCCGAATTTCCTACTATCTGGCGCAGATTGTGGTCTCGACAGCTCAAGCTTACCTTATCAACCCCACTGAGCTGGACCTGAAGGGCAAGACAGCGTTTGTGTGGTCAGGCACATGTGCTCTCATTGCCCTTTGGGCGTTCTATCGTTTGCCAGAAACCAAGGTAAATGTCGTCAATATTAAAAGTTCTGCGCGGTGATGCTGACTTGCAAACAGGACCGTTTGTTTGAGGAGATTGATCTGCTGTTCTCGCAAAAGATCAGCGCTCGCAAATTCCGTACCACCAAGGTTGATGTATTTCAGCGGGACGCGATCATCGCAGGGAAGGAAGTCGAAGTCTGACAAATGCCTTGGTCAGCAGACGGTCAAGTTTCCAGGATGAGCCCTTGCTGCTTGACTAGAAATATTACTCTTGGAAAGCATGGTGCTATGCTGAAGTAGTCTTCGTGCTCTAGTTGCGTGGGCTACATCTATCCCTATATAACCATCGTGAAATCTAGTCTATTACTGTTGATCTACTACTGTTCATCCCATTCGAGTCCACCCGTATTGAAACATGTATCGGCAAAAGCAGTGTCTTCTCCGCAGACGCGATCTCGGAGGAAACGCTCTCGAACGAACATTGTTGCTGTGAGGCCACACCCTCCAATAACTGCGTAAATATTCCACACATTTCGGAGAGACGCAGCACAGGCGTCTTTCACATTTTTGTCGTACTAGAGGCAATATCTTGACGACCAACACACTCGATGTGGCGTTTGCAGCCGACTGATTCTTCGCTGGTCGTACCTTTACCTTGAGCAGAATGTCTAAGGCAATCTCTCCCTCGAATCGAGGGACGCGCATGATCGATGGAAGTAGTTATAGTTCAATCAGAATCTCTAGGCTAAAACTCATAATTGGGATATCTCTACAGAGAGCTGTAAGACCCTAAGCAAATGCTTTTGTATACTCGACAAAGCATCCAGTCCATAAGCTAGTAAGACCTATCTTCGACCCTTTTTGTAGAAGCCAAGCACAGTGCCGCAGATCACTATCGAGCAAAGTTGTTTCTCGTAAGAGAAAAGGAAAGGAACAACTCTCGGCGCGTCACATCGAGAGCGAACGTGTTCGAGACCTGACCTCCGTAGCTGGGCCAGTTTCGCACAAAATTTTACGAAAAACAAAAACAATGGGATTGCATCGTCCGTAAACAGCTTGATATCCGTTGGGGTTCACGTATTAAATCAAACGACGATGCTTACACAACGAGGGAGACAATGGGACATGTCGTCTGCGGCTCGGGTTCGGATAGTCGAGACAAAATCGCAAAAAATGAAACTTATGGTTTGCATCGTCCGTGAATCGCTGATGATCTGTTAGTCTTGTACACTGCAACGACGAGCTATGGTATTACTCACAACACGGGGCCCGTCGAATTTTCATTTAATCCAAGTGAATTGAATGGCAACGACGGATTTTACCACTAAACCAACGATGCTGGGTGAAGGGTTGATCTTTGCTTGATGAATATACAAGATTTGAACAAATTTATAAAAACTTCATCTTACGCCGACGATGAGCCGCCAAGGCTACTTTCAGACAATGGACTCCATTCTTGTTCGCAATGTCCAGGAGTGTACTTGTGCCAAAGTATCATGCTGGACCCTTGACCTCAGAATCTGTTGTTTTCGCCATAGCGATCATGACAAACACAAAGCGTTATCAAGAATCGACGTCTTTTCCAAATGTTTCCAGTGTGCCGAGGGTGGAGTTGCCAAGTCCTTGCTCTGATTGGTTGTTTTCAAACTGTGTCCTGCCGTGAGGCGATGCCATCTGATGATGCTGGTTTCCCACGACCACGACAACTTACACCTTACACCACCACTGAGCAACGAGGCAAGAGGCCATAATATACGCTTGCGAAGCATGGTCACGGATAGGAGTGAGGTTCAGGAGCCGTCCCTTCTCGAAGGATTCTGCATGCATCCGCGAGCGCGCGCTTCGTGTAAACTGAGATCTGTCGCGACTGGATCTGACAGCACAGTTTCCTGCGCCGCACAGCACGAACGTGCAGCCGCCGAACACTCTGTTTCATCCGACGCAGTCCCCCAAAAGTGTCCCGGAGCTTTCCAGGCATGCCTCGCATGCAGTGGCGCAGACCTGACAGCTAATCAAGCCGAGAGGACGCAAAGCCGATGCCAAATGGTGGTATCTATCGCCCGGAGGGCTTGGACTTGCGTTTGATCGTTGCATCTCTCGCCATATGAGTATATTGCGCCTCCTGTCCACGACTTGCGGTATGTATCCAGACTTCCTAGCTGCCAACATGTTGGATCTTCAAGCTGGCAAAGCCAGTGAGGTTCACGTCTCATGCGGGAGCCAACTCAATTCCACCAGGACCTATCACGTTGCTATAAACACAAGCCACCGTCTGCACGTAGATGCGGTCTGCTCGAGGCCAGGCCGACAAGTCTGAGAACTGGTTTGGTGTTAGGACTGAAAAGACCGCTGCGCATTTGATCATGTCTGCAGACGTTATTACATTTATTCCTGGAGGAGATCTCGTCGTTGACCTTGGGCACGACCGCGGGGTTCTATTCGGAGCTGTTTCGAAGCTGCCGATTAGGGAAGTCCCTGTCTTGATGCAGTCCGGCGCAGTGTCATATCCCATAATTGGGCAGTCTTCAGCAAGCCTGTCAGCTGGGGGCTCACTGGTGCAGCGAGAGGCCCGCAGCTATTGTATCCAGTCACTAGCTTCACGTGCTTCGCATTCAGCGTGTTCGTTGGCTTTCGCGTGGCGGCGTTCCCTTTCGACTTGATATGTGCGTGAAGCCTGGCCCTGAGTGCATTGTACAGTTTACATGCTCTCTTCTTCACTTCCTGCCACTTTCGACGATACCCAACTCGCGATGTCTTTCCCAAGGCGAAGAGCATTGTCTACGAGCTTCGTATCGGCATGACACTCACCTTTTGCAATGCTCCAGGCAGATGACAAGAGCAAACTTATCCCATCCCCAGCAGCTCTGGGGCCAGAAGCGCCTTGCTTGGTCTGGCTCCACAGGGTCGCAGAGAGGAGAAGTCGGTGGCGTGACGACCGACGTATAGAAATCCACCAAACCTTCAAGTGCAAGCCACGAGGAATTGGCTAGCCGTTTTCTCCATGACTTAACACTCACCACAACACTTGATGCCAGTGTTGTAACAAGCTTCACAACGACCACAACGGGGTCCACAGTCACAGTGACTATTGCAACAACTGCTGGATTTCAGCCGGTCCTCGATACACTTCCTGACTCAGATTTCGTGGCACCTGTAGCCAAGCAAAAGCGCACAAATGAAGCCGAAGAAGTGAATTACCTCGAGAAGAGGCATCGTAAACAAGTGGCGTACTGCACACGCTACAAGACCACCACCAAGACGACGACCAGAACATACACACGATGCTCTACTCAAACCAAGCTCGTCACATCTACCGAAACAATAACTCCCACGGCCAGCACTACCACGTCCACCATCTCCGTGCAGCCCACTCGCACGATGTACGCAGCTTGTGACCCTGCCACCCGTAATACCGCCAACCGAATCGAAGGGCAGGGTATCGGCCTTGTAGGGGCGGACGATAGCGTGAGGCAGACAGGATACATCAGTGGAGTGTCCAGCGCGCAAGATTGTTGCAACGAGGCGTGGGGCCGCGCGGGCAATTCACATTGGGCGTTCAGGGCCCCTAGAGGGGATTGCCTCCTATGGGCATTTTCGGAATGCAGGGCGCAAGCAGACCGTACAGGTTATGTTGTATTTGATGGTGACGCCCCAACTTCAGTCGGAAATGGGCCATGTGGGTCGTTCAATCGGAGAGGTTGAAACTGGAGAGCACGCGGGTCGTCACAATCGCATGTCCTGACACAGAACGCGATGATAACGCCAGGCTTTTGCGGTCAAAGCAGCGTCACAGGTGCGCAGAGTTCGTATTGCTCTCAAAACATCATCTCCCGTGTCTCTTCTTTGACATGTCTACAGCGTTTCGATCATGACTCGGAAGGATCTTTCGTACGAGTCTATGACGAAGTAGCAGCTGCTTACATGAACGTGGGTCAAGACTTTGGCAATGTCGAACGTGTGCTTGATCGTGTCAAAGACAGCGGCGAAACAGATGCGTGGACGAAGCATCAACTACCTGGAACGATGAATAACTTTGCAAAGAGGCCCCGCAAAGCTCTACACGATCGAAAGCCACAATGCCGACGCCAGACATCGAACTTTAAGATGTAATCTATTAGCACTAGGACAAGACACATATCCGGACTGCACGCTCTGGGAAATTCCAGCTTTGTGCCGGTGGGACCTATCTCTGCTGATGTTGCCCACAGGATATTCTGATCGATACGACAAGTAACACACTCTCCAGCTCAGAACCTTGAACGATATCTCAAGAGACGGTCTCGTCTAAACGCTGCTCATGGAATGGTCCTGTCATTGATCGCATCGGCCTTGACGTCTATGGCATACACAACTCTAGACTTCTTTTCGGCACCGTTTCGAAGTCGCCGGACAGAATAGTTATGTCCCGGATCCTCCATGTTCTATAATTAGGCACCCTCTATGCAACTTGGTCAGTTGGCGGCTTACCGGTGTAGCGAGGGGCTCGGAGCTGGTGTATCCACAGTGGACAAAAGCCCAATCAGCATTGTCCTGGGCTGTATCGTACTTTGGTCCGAAACAGCTCTTCTTCGCCTTCGAGTCCAATCGGCGGATGACCACTTCGACTCTCCGCCTGGATCACGCACCGCCACTAACAGCATGCCCACGCCATATGCTGTCAAAGACCCTGCTGTCTACATTCATATCCTTCATCTCTTCTCTGATACGTCTACAGCAAGGTCATAAACCATGGAAGACAGGCCCCCTAACATAGACTTCCCTTACACACCATTCTACCCGGGCGATCACGATTGCATACGTTTGCTGACAATTCTACCCAAATCGGAGGAGGATGCCGACAACACCAGCCTGAGAAGATGCCTCCTAACAAACGTCCACATTTGCGAATGCTACTTGGCTCCGGGCATCCCAGACGACGCGCTTGTGTCGCGAGTCCCGAGTGTCAACTTTCATGCGCAAGTCACAAATCGTCCAACTGAGATATATAGAACGCCACATGCTTTTGGTTTGATAACCGATTCGAAAGCTGGCCGAATCCCGAACAACACGAACGGGAAGCCGTGGCTCATCGACACCCGAAAGTCCGCTGCGAAGGCTTCACTACCTCCTGGAGAAATTCTGGCAGATCTAGCGGCTCACCCGGGGGACGACGGTGGTGGAATGACCATCGTTTATGAAAGAACTGATGAAGATGATGACGACGATGACAGAGTGAAATCTTCAACATTCAGCAGTAAAGTACGCGGCGGGCTGAAGAAAATATTGCGCCGCTGGTTGACACGAAAGCAAAAACCGCCGACACCACCACCGCTCCGAAGGCACGCATGTGGACCAAAATTTTGCTGGGGAAACTATGTGGCACTCTCGTATGAGTGGGGTGATGGCCCTGTAGAGAAGATCTTCATCGAGCACCGCTCTGCTGAAGGCCACCAGGTCGGCGAATCACCGTTCGTCATTCGCGAGAACCTGCACACAGCATTGCGTAGACTCCGTGTGATCCCCAGTTCAGCCAGGGCTGTCGTCTCTGGGCTGACTCGATTTGCATAAACCAAAATGATAAGAAAGAAAAGGATGCACAGATGAAGACCATGAGCTCAATCTATCAGCGAGCCGGTAATGTCCTCGTTTGGCTCGGCGAAGGAGACACTCAGCTATATCAAGCACTCGATGTTGTGCAAGAGTGTGGGAGGTGGTATCGTACAGAGTATCTAGAAGCGTACGACGATGGACACCCAGACAGAGCTTTTCTGCACTGGGAATGCGCAGCTGTGGATCTGAAGATTGCAATGGAGAAAATCAAGTCGCTAGCGCGCACCACGAATCAAGGCATCATTCTCACGGACAAAGAGCTGGCCTTAATCAACGTCTTCTTTTCGCTCACATACTGGCGCCGTCTTTGGATGATTCAAGAGTTGGTGATGGGTACGGCAGATATGGCCATGGTTCTTGGTGAACGGGTGACTGAATGGCGTCACGTTCGTGATGCCGCGTTCGTACTCGCCGGCGTCAAAGACATGTTCACTCATGGGGCCATCTCGGATTATTTGATGGACTGTGCCGTACGCAACACCATCGTGCACGTTGCTAAGATCGCACAATTGGAGATTGATACGCATCGGAGACGAATTCAGCCGACCCTTGGCTGGAACGCCGGTATGCCCTTGATCACCCATCTACGCAGCGGCCCAAGCACAGGCCCACAGCGAGGCGATGTTCTTTGGCAGGTCTTTAGATTAATAGCGTACGCGAGATGTTCTCGTCCCGAAGATCGCGTCTTCGGGATCTTGGCTTTGCCGTGTCTGCCCAACCTTGGAATCGAACATGATTCGAAAGTGCCCCTCGTGCAAGTCTATGGCGAGTTTGCAGCTGCTTGCATGAACGTAGGCCAAGATCCTTTGGGATTGTTCTGCCTTATTGATGGCGTAGGAAATGAGCCCCACAAAAATCGGAAAAAGAATGATGACATGGAGGACATTGACCAAGAGAAGCTGCCTTCGTGGGTACCAAACCTGTCGTCAGAGAGAGAGACTGGAATTATAGAGGGCACGTTTCGAGCAGGATACCCTCCGGACTACGAATGGAATCTTCTGGCAGAGGATGGATGGGAGGATGTAGATGCGCGACCTCAAATTACGTTGGATCTAGATCGGATACTGCACATCAATGCGTTCGTTATAGACGCCGTGGATGGTCTGGGTGGTATTACATGGTCAGGTACAGAGACAGACTCGGACTATGAGGATCCTAGATTCGTTCCCGACCTTATTCAGCCAACTCGGTCCCCTCCATGGCGTGCAGAACTCATCAGCCACCAAGCAGCGATCTTTGCCTGCCTTACTGCTGGAACGGACGAGAATGGGGCAAGGCTTTTCCGAGGACAAGAGAACGCTGACTTGCTCGACTCTTACATCGTTAATCGGGCATTCGCGGACCTATCATATTACTTTGTTGAGGCAAATTGGAACTTGGAAATAGGCGGCGTGCCTATAAAGGACTACTTCTTCAACTCGAAAGACACTGGCGCTGTGCCACACATGATGAGCTGTGACACATGGGCCTTGAGACAGACCGTTGCCACCCGTACGAGGAAGGAAAGGCTCATGCTTACAGAGCAGGGGTTCCTGGGTCTTGTGCCGAACAGTGTTGCTGCTGGGGATGTCGTAATCATTTTGAAGGGTCATGGACGACCAGTGATTGCCACGGGAGTGCTGGAAGATGATGGATCTAAAACATATCGCCTGAAGGGTGAAGCTTATATTGCGGGAATGATGATGGGGGAGATGATGGGACTTGAGTATCGGAAGCCGTGGGAAGAACTAGCATTTGTCTAGCGAGGACGTTTCGGCATGAGCTAGGCCGATGAGCGAGTGGGAATCATTGATGCTGCCGTGGTCATCAAGCGATCCGAGACCGATATGATCGACTTTGATATCAAGATCAACACTCACGAGGCAATGTCTGCTCATAGGCTCCCCCCTGAGCATCTCCCAGCTGAGCCTACTTTACACCATTTCTGGGCGCCATCTCTATAGAACCTGAGCTTCTCCATAGAACCTGAGCTTCTTGTACACTCCAGAGCCTGCAGGGGAAGCACATAGCTCTATTGCTAGCCCTTCTCTGGTCGCCTTCTCAAAGCCTCCACTGATCAAGGTTTGAGCTATGCCTTGGTGTTGATGGTCAGGATGTACTGCGATATCCATGACGCCGTAAGTGTCAATCTCGTCGGCTTTGTAATCGTCCACGTCAAATTTGGACAGCAGGTCCGCGCAGGTACGAGCCACACGGTAAGCATTCATGACTGAGCATATTGGATGGCAGAGGTCCACAATGCATTCAACAGTGTTGGAGTTGCGGATCTTAGAGCAAAGGCCTTGCGAACAGTCAGTATAGGCCGACCAGAAACTGTTCTCTACGGAACGTGCCCTCCAAATTGTGTAGTACTGATGTTCTGCTCTTGACTTGTTCAAGGCCTTCGATGCCCTCTTCTGCAGAATCTTGGTACCAGATGCAAACTCCGACGAATTTTCCATCTTCTCTAGTTCCTTTTTCCGCCACTTCAACGCAGGAAGTGGCATCAGCAAAAGCATGGCGAATGATACTTGCTTTTGTTGCCAGATATCGCTGTGGATATTTCCGGCGATGAGGAAACATGTAGGCATCTTGCTAGTCTTCGACGTATGCCACAGTGAAAATGCTAGCTATGGCATCTGTGTCCGAGTGTTCTACACGACGAATTTCTATCATTGAGACAACGAGAGAAAAGGACCTTGCTGTAACCTAAAAGGTTGAAACTACTTCGTCCTTATGTATGTACCCAGATGGATGTAAGAGCGGAACTTTGGCAAAGTCCCTAGCCCAGAAGTTGTGATGACTGTTTCGTATCCAAATGCGCTGTTGATGACTTTTCACGGTATCTTACAATCTTCTGACTCAAAAGCATGCTCGTTACGACACCTGCTGTCGTAACTAGGATGTACTATGCGGTCCGATGTATGTTGGACTGATGGTAGTCCGGTATTCAAGCGTGCAGGGCGGTAGCCCCGGGTGAGTACAACATGTGAGTCATGAGATATTTGGAACCCTTCTTTTCATCTTTGCAGACAAGTTGCGCGGCGAACTATATGTAAAGAACTGAGAGGCATCAAACCTCATCAAGCTATGCATGGAGTAGTCCTACATGACGCCTAAAGACTGCAAGGACATCAGAAACACAGCCGGCCGCCTAAGATACTGGATCGATGGCAATGGATCTTGGCTGACACAGAATTGGTCAGAGATACTATACGATCGGGATTCGAAGGATATAACCACGTCGTGCAGCAATAAGAATGGCTGTGCGGGCTGTGTCCAGGGTAACCTCTTAAAAAGAGCAATGGAATGAGTCTCGTCTGGGGCGTGACAAGGACGATGGGAAGTGCCTGGGTTTCACATGATCATGAAGCGTGAGTTGTAGCTAGGAGCTGAAGCCCAAGTAATGCAAGTGGACTTGCAAATTTCTCACGACGAGACTGGAATGGTACAGGCAACCCCTTCGCCCCCAAAGTGACCTACTTGTCAAACTGTACGAGCACTCGTTGCAGACTATGTGCTAGATGATCGTCGTAACACGACACTAAAACGATCTGAATATATCATCAGATGTTGCATACAGCACGGCAGATGTGCGTGCGCTCTGTCTGAGAAACTCCTTTTCCATTCCCTCTTTGGAGCCTTCGCTTGTTGCTTGTTGCTTCAGCTGGGAGCTCTACTCTGGCTCAATTGGAATGACGGCCAGCTGCAGCCGTCCAAATGGCCGCATGCGCTCATGCAGAAGTTCCGCTCTCGGTCGTCGTCCCCCAGCCAGTTTGGTAAAAGCGTCGCTCAGCCAGCCCTGCCGCGTTGGTGTCTCCTTCCATGCATTGGCGCAAAGACAAACAGCCACTGGGGCCTTGTGAAAGTTTGCGACCTGGAGCAAGTGAAGGCGAAGGGTCTTAATATGTGGCGCTTGAACTACGGCAGCCCCGATCTTCGCCTCGTGACAGCCACGTTGCGGCTTGCAGCTTCGCGCTGTCATGTGGAAGCCATCGCGCTTATTCTCGTATTGGGCTGGAGACGACAGCTCATCAGGCCATGGCATGACTTGTTGAAGCCAGGGACCAGCGATACGCCAGCCCAGTGAAGAGTCGAGATCCCAATGAACGCAGCTCTCAAATCTATAGCAGGTACGTGCCATTATTTAGCGGCGTCTATTCCATCGATCTCTCCACCATTCGAAGCCACAATCAACAATATATCACAGGAAAGACCTGCTCGCCGAATCAGGAAATCTTCTCAAAATGCGGTGCTCCAATCGAAGAAGTGGAGATGACTGGCTTCCTGGCAGTCTGGGCACTCGGAATCGAACATTCTAAAGACCGCCACAAAGAAACGCCTCTTGCCAGATTTATCTAGCAAGCTAACAAGCGCTTCCGAAAGCTCTCATACGCCATAAATGGCACAATACCCAAGATAGGTAATCAGATCATGCGTCTAATATACTACATGCATGGAACTAAAAAGTCCCTTGGACGGATACGGGAAGCCACTTTCCACGTGGTACTTCGTCAATGGGTCCAGAGGCTTGCATATACCAAGGGTTGCATAGATGCAAGCCTTCTCGTCAAAACAAGGAAGCGAGGTGTCGGGGAAGCTAGAAGGGTACAACGGATATGTGGCAAGCGCTAGCCAGTGATGGCGTGGTCGTTCAGCCAGCCACGATTTGCTTCTCGGGTCCGAAACGTCGGACCGGGACACTCAATGCCGGCAGGGTCGCTTGTTCTTGCTCATCAACTTCTCAGCATCAGAGGAGGTGATCGATGAGCCACGTGGTATGCGTTTGCCTTAGCCGTAGAAGTGTCTTCTTTCGAATGCAACAGAAAGCACCATCTGCCACAAGAGGACGTCTACAATAGTTGATCGTTATAGTCTAAGTCTAGTATTCGATTGAGTCGATGTTCAAACATCATGGTATCCATCAAATGTACTCTTTCGCGATCCGCACCAACATCTTCATATTGTTCTGATCCTGGTACGTGAACCGGGTAAAAGTCTGCTTGTGCAAACACACCACATTCGACTTGCGTACATGCCACGTAACTCCTTCCTTCTCATGCTTGCCAGTCTCCGGGGGCTCGGTCATGTACCCATCAAATCGCGGATAAATCTCTGATCGGGCATCGTGTTCCTTGGAGCGAGCGAGCCAGCCATTGAACCAGAAAGGCATACCCTCGTCATCGAAATGGAGGAGTTGTGAAGAGCAGACTGTATCCTCTCCTTGCCCTTTAGGTTTCTTCTTCTTTTTCTTGGGGGCATTATCGTTCGGTGGCTGTTGGCCGCTTCCCACTGGCTTTCGTTCGTCTTCATCTTCATCTTCTTCATCTTCTTCGGGAGCTTTTTCGCCTTCGGCGGGTTCGAGTGGTCCAGGTGTTCCCATGGTGCCAGCAACGCTATCGTGAAAGCTGTAACCCAGATCGCCCGCCATTTCCCAGCTCAGCCAAAACGTTTCTTTATCTCCATATACCATTTCGTAAACGCCCTTTTTCCCAATCTTCTTGTCTCCATCTCGATCCGGTCCATTCAATCGCGTAGTGAGCAGGAGAGCGACGAAATGCTTCCATTTATCAACTACGACGACACCGGAATCTTGCATGTGCCCGCTCTCGCCAGTCCACATTCGGTTTTTCTTGATGTTCGGGGAGTGAGGTCTCGGTAGGATCGATTTGATCCAATCTCGGCGGTTCTCAGGCATGAGATTACGGTCTTTGAAGAACAAAGCTCCAGTTTCGACATATCCGGGGCTGTGGAAGAGCAGGTCAGGAGTTTGGAGGAAGAGAGCATCAGCATCGATGAAGATGACTTCTCGAAAAGAAGACATGAGAATGGCAAAAGGTTTTGCTGCCCAGCCTGGTGAATGTTAGAGACTGCCACTATTGGACTTGACAAGAGAGGACAGGACCGCATACCTCTCAGCGTCCACCCCTCGTCCCGAATCATCTGTGCAATATTGCGCGTCGTGACCCCCTCGATCTCCTCCAACTTGTCTCTATTCTCTTCCCGGATATCATCGTCTCCCAGAAACAACACTTCCACAGGAAGCATACAACCCATCTCGCGAATACCTCTGATCGAAGTCATAATATACCGAACCTGCTTGTCTCCGCCCGTGAAAACAATGCCCTTGCCACCCTGGTAGAAACTGGTATGCAGTGACATGTGATCACTATAGTACGGCATGGTCCAAGGAAACAGCAATTCCGACAGCGAAGTGAAATATGCGCGAAAGGTATCGTAGACGTGGATCGCATCCTTCCGCGATGCTCGTGATAGAGTGCGGGATCTGCTGAGGCGATTGATCACATCCTGGGATTGAACAGCCGAAATTCCATCTTCGGACAAATGCAAGTCTTCCCATGCTTCGAAGGCTTCTTTGAACATGCGCGTGCGAATCGTCAGTGCGTGGAGGAGTGTTGGTCCGCCAACTTGTGGGAGAGGAGAGAGTAAGTCTTCCATAAAATCATCGCTGGGAAGTAAGACTTCCAAGTCGCGGATTTTGTCTGCGATATCTTCTTCGGAGCGTTCTTTGGTTTTCTTCAATGGTTGTTGTTCTTGCCGTGGGGGAGGACCACCTCTTCGTTGCCCAGGGTATTGCGGTCGACCTCGGAACATTCGCGGTGGTTCCTCCCTCTCAACCTCATTGTGCTTTGTATCAAGTCTCGCTGATCCGTCTGACAACTCATACTCGCTGCGCCTTGCATCGTGCGTTGAAGACCCGTCTGACGACTCGTACTCCTCGTCCCTTGCAACTGCTATGCCGGACCCATCTGACCGATCTGCAAATTCTCTTGCAGCACCTGACGAGCCTTCCCCATATTTGCTGATGACCTCTGTATCTTTAATTCCTGGTCCAGCCAGAGATTGCACAATCGCCCGCGCCGTAGAAGGGGAAAAGACAAGACAGATGCATATGGAAACGCCAAAAATAAAGATCAAACGCTGAAGCAGAATTCGACGCTTCCGTCTTGAAAGGCAGACGACCGTTGACATCTTCGGCGATGGCTTGCACGCTGTGTTTCAAAAGTAGAAAAAAAAGTTGAACAGCCCAAAACAAACGCTGAACAAAACGCCCAGCCAATGATGCGTGCCCCTCACTCCCAACTGTGAAGAGACGCGTCCGTGGATTCTCGAGGAAGACGCGTAGCGTAGCGTAGCAATAATGGAGGGGCAAAGGAATCAACAGGCCGCTCCAACTCGCTCCAAGTTGTTGCTTCCCTCTCCAAACAACCTCAGCAGAACAGAGCACAGCTTGCAGCTCCAGCTCCCCACCCACTGACCCTGCATATCCCCATCTGGCCCATGCTCCCAGAGTCCCCAAACCCAAACGCCCCATCCGCAGCTAATCCTCAGCGACCAAACATCATCAGTCCAAGCGCAGAAAAAAAGGTGGCTGGCTATCTCCCACCGCCAAGAAAACGTGCATGTCTCGGCCATTCCAAATTCGTCAGGACCGTCATAAGCGAGAAAATGTGGCGTTCCACAAGTGGAAATTTAAAACTGTGACATAGAGCATGTACCGCAAACTCTATTTCCCAAAAGAGTTGGAGGACCAAGAACATCATTGCGGATGTGCAAGGAGAAAGCTGATCTCGCCCTCAACGGTATCTCGGTTTTTGTGACGATGGCGTTGAACGCTGCAGCAAAACGACAAGACGGGTTCTCATCAGGCGTTTTCCGGCACTCTCTCAAGTTTCGGGGTCTCTTCAGGTCCCCAGGTTTTTTGCCATGCTTTCGAGGTCCCATGGTTTCCCTTTTTTCGAGTGCCGATGATGGCCGTTTGATGTTCCATTGCTTCCTGAGGTTCAAATCTCGACTTCAATTGATCAATTGATGTGGGCTCCAGCGTCCCCCAGAATAATTTTCACTCAATCTGTTCCGTTCCACCATGTAGTCAACTGATACGAATGCAACAGTGCTGATAGAAAGCAAAAAAGTCCTTTTAGATTCAAAAGAAAAGCAATGGATGAAATTGCCATATATGAATCTATCTTTTCAAGAAAATACCAAAAAGGGTTTCCCATATCTCATCCAGTCTAAGATTATTGTCTTCTTCTTTCATTGAATCGTTACTGTCTGATCTCTCACTTTGTCGAGAGACCAGTGCAGAAAGCCGTCACGCTTGCTAGCAGCAGAATAGAAAAGATCCAATCCCTCCCTTCGTCCAAAATGATCGCACCCATGCAAATGATAATGACAGAACAATGATGCATCACGATTCTCTCATGCGGCGAGAATCAGTGACTTTAAAAATGACAGTACGAGATCACTGGTCCTCTGGCATGTATGGAACGCCATCAGTGATGTTTGCCACACGAATGTTCCAGTCGTGAATCTGGGAGATGGCGGGCATGGCAACACTACGAGCGTTGAGCGTTCGCTTGCGGCCACGAGGCGATCCCCGTGGGTCGACGTAGGTGCTTGTGCATCCACTGTAACTGATACAGACCGGCGAGTTGTAGAAGCGTGCGTAGAAGCCTCCAGCGCAGAACTCGTTCACACCGCAGTCGGCGCTAGTTCGGCAGCGAACCGGTGGGTTTGGTCGAGGGTTGGCATCACAGACGCGATTTCCACCAGAGCCGTTCTCGAAATCGCAGTAGCAATCATTCGAGCAGCCACCAGAGTTTGGCAGGTTGGTGTCTTCGCGAATGGCTGGGTTACAGAATGGGCTAGAGAGAATGGTCAGCATGCAGATCATCACAGTGCGAACAGGTAGGACTTACGTGGCGGAGGCTGCGACAGTGGTTGTAGTTGTAGTCGTGGTCGTGGTGGTATCAGCCGCGGTTGTTGTCGTGGTGGTGGTAGTCTCGGCGGTTGTAGTGGTTGTCGTGGTGGTCTCAGCCGCAGTTGTTGTCGTAGTAGTGGTCGTCTCATCCGCGGTAGTTGTTGTGGTAGTAGTGGTCTCGTCCGCGGTGGTTGTCGTGGTGGTGGTTGTCTCGTCCGCGGTAGTAGTAGTGGTCGTTGTTGTCTCGTCCGCGGTAGTGGTGGTTGTCGTCTCGTCCGCGGTAGTAGTAGTGGTCGTTGTTGTCTCCGCGGTGGTGGTGGTAGTCGTTGTGGTCTCGTCCGCGGTAGTGGTGGTTGTCGTTGTGGTCTCGTCCGCGGTGGTGGTGGTGGTAGCAGTGGTCGTAGTGGTCGTAGTGGTTGTAGTGGTACCTGGGCATGGTAGTGGGTTGGTGTCTGGGACACAGTCGGCAATGAAATTGCCGGCCGATTCGTCGATGGTACCAATGACGGAGCCCTTGGAGATCCTGAGGTTGCTGCGTCCCTGTCCGCCGGCGTTGGTCCAGATATATGCAAACCGGTAAGCTTGGCCTACTACGAGTGTCGGAGAGGTAAAAGATGTGAGTTGATTAGGCAGTGTAGTGTCGCGAGAAACGCGG
>JAASLG010000598.1:0-17843 GCA_013365235.1 Cercospora sesami | reverse complement strand
AAGTTGGCACAGCGAAGTAGAATTATGCCACATGGCGTCCCATTCTTATGGTGGTGGCACGTGCTTGACTCATGCCATGGCCTCGTGAAATAGGTCAAGTGAGTCGGTCAAGGGGTTCAGTTTGCTCCGTTTCTCGCGTGACTCCAGGACTGATTCGCCGGTCCTCAGAACTTCTTCGGCTCCGCTGAAGCTAACAACAAAAGCCCGTCTGTTAGGACCGAGGAGGCAATGAGATTCTCGCGAGTAAGATATATTATGTATAATTGCCACGAAGGTAGAAGCATGTGAGGTACGAAATCATCCACTTTAATAGCTCTAATGTGCTTGAAGAATCCAGCAATCTCATGGGGAAGTGGTTCATCAGTGGAAAGTTGAAGTCCCACGGGAAGTGTGCCCTGCCAGCAGTCAGCCAATCGGTACCTCTTGCCGAGCAGACCCACCCAACCGCACCTAGCTCCGCCGATCTGCATCAGAGCTTCCGACAATCCTTGACTCTTTTCACATGCATCACCGACAAGCTGGCCTCACAGCAATGAGCTCGCCCAGCTCACCAACCGCTGACCTCCAACATGTTCTACGACCTTAACGTCCAATGGACTCCCTCCGATCCGAATCTCCCACGCACCCTCGCCTTTCTCCACGAACTCGGCTACAACGTTGTTGCGCTTAACCATACCATCTCTGGCAAACTGCCCACCGACCTCACCAATACGATACCTACGCAGTCTCAACTTCAGCAAGCTCACAAATCTTTACCCGCCAAACTCACCATCCTGCGACGTCTGACTCTCGTGCTCTCCGAATCCGGTCATCCTAATGCCCGCCTTACGGCTCTTGCGTCCAACTATGATCTGCTCGCTCTCCGACCCGTCGATGAAAAGACCCTGAGTCTAGCATGCAGTAGCATGGATTGCGATATAATCAGTATCGATCTCACGCAACGTTTCGGAACGCATTTCAAGCATAAAATGCTATCTGTCGCAATACAGTCTGGGAAGAAAATCGAGATATGCTATTCGGGTGGATTATTGGGTGATGCCCAAGAGAGGAGGAATATGATCAGCAATGCGACGCAATTGATTCGGGCGACGCGAGGAAGAGGCTTGATTATCAGTTCTGGGGTAGAAGCTAGGACCGGGGCAGTAGGATGCAGAGGCCCTTGGGATGCGGTGAACTTGGCTGCGGTCTGGGGACTGGGTCAGGAGAGAGGGTACGAGGCTGTGAGTAAAGAGGCCAGAACTGTTGTGGTGAGCGGGAAGCTGAAGAGGACGGGATACAGAGGGGCGGTGGATATTGTATATGGTGGGGAGAAGCCGAAGGAAGTGGAGGTGGGTATCAGGGAAAAGCAGGCTCAGAAACAGAGTCAGAAGCAGAAGCAGGGGGCGAAGAAAGACGGTGCACAACAGCAGAATGAGCAGCACGGGCTAAAGAGGAAGGCGGATGGAGACACGCCGACGGGAGATGGAGTTGAGAAGCCTCTGAGCAAGAGGCAGCAGAAGAAGCTGGCTCACGCAGCGCGAGTTGCAAATGGCACTGCTGGACTTGGAGCACATAAAGCTTCTGCCAATGACGCAGGTTCTGGACCAGCAGGAGATTGAAGACTGGACTTCCGGCCGTGGTCAAATGTCATTGCATGGGTATCTTCGCTCGTCTAGTTTGCTGAAAAGCAACTGCAGCGCATGTACAGGACTGGCGCAAAGAAGAACGATCGACACTATTGCTTTGCGCCACCTCTCGAATTGGGCCCTCAAGAGCTATCTTTCAGCATCCCGCAGGCCGAGCACGTCCACCACTGGTGCTCCATGAACGTGCCGCAACGGCTGCACTGCCACCCGATACTGGCATTCGGGTTCGGTTGCTTGGTGGGAAAGCGCTCAGCTGCTGTCTTGTTCGGTAACGGCTTCACGTTGAGATCTCGTGAGGACCGCACCGGCTTCCGTGTGACACCCGGGCTTGAACTGGACGATTTACGAGATTTCGACTTCTCCTTGACGAGAGCAGACTGGGGTCGCTCAACGCCGCATGCATCGCAGGCCAGGTATTGGAGAGGGTTAATGCAGGTGCATATTTCGCAGGTCCATTGCGTCAGAGCTGTAGTTTGAGCAGGAGATACTCCGGTGCTCTCCGCGAGTGCCCATTTCAGCTGGTCTTCCTCACTAGGGTGCCTGCTCGTGGCGGCGGACGAAGAACTCCCAGCTTCGTTCGCACTGTAGAGTCCAGCTTCCTTACTCCACTTCAACCCACCTTCTGAGAACAACTTCTGCTCCTCTTCCTGCTCCATTAATTCGAAGAGTGCTTGTGCGATTGCACGGTTATTGGCATCGTCTTCTTCCGCTTTGGTTTTGAATGTCTTGTCGCTGCTCTCCTGAGACAGTTTGCCAGCATCCTGCCGTCCAGAAGCGCAACTGACTTCACTCATCGCATTATTTCGCTTCGTGATCTGGTCGACAATGACTGATCGAACGTCTTGACCGCGATGGATTGGTGTGCCGCCCAGGCGTTGACCAGATCCATTGCTCAGCGTACCTTGCTTTTTGCGTTTCTCAGCTGACGCGCGTGCTAGGCGACGCAGTTCGTGCGCCGGTAATTGAGGACGACCAGCATACGCCCCTCCGAGACTCTTGCCAGAGCCGAGGAACCCTTCTCCAGTGTATCCTTTCCGAACCAGAACTTCATGCTCATCACGAAGCTCATCCCACAGTTTGTGGAAGTTCGAATCATGGGGTCCCCAGACATTGTGTGAAAGTTCATGCAACATGGTATCGACGCATTCTTCAAACGGCAGGAAGAGGTCTGGGTTGTTATGATAGCGTAGACGAACGCAGATCTTGTAACCTTTGTTGATGTTGAGTCCAAGTAAGTTGGGCTCTGGAGGCAAGAACTCGGCTAGGACTGAGACTTTCCACCCTCGCTTTCGCATAATGGGTTTGACCACGGAGGCGATTTTGCGAAGTAAGAGCAGAGCATCATCGCTGCGTGGGAGTCCCGAGAGATGCTCGTAAGTGTTGAAGAGGGCTTCGGTTTCTTTGAACTGGATGGGAGAGGAGCGCTGTACGCCGCTGGGTCCTCCTTCAGAAGGAGTCCGGTTGTTTCCTGGAAAGGCGGGTCGGTGGTTGCCCGGAGGGCCTGGAGGGCGCCAACTGGACATAGTCGGGGTCGTCAGAGGCTATTGAAGGCGTAGGCTGAGTAGCGGAGAGCTGGTAAAGGAAAGTGTGGCCTTGGCTACATGTGGTTGCCGGTTTCTGAGGGTCGAAAACGCCACTTGCCACTTTGCGGTCTGCAAAGCGCATGGCAGCCCGTGCTGGCCCTGCCCAACGCGAAATTCGGTTTCAGAACCTTCAAGCGGCCACCGTCAGTTGTAGATAGAAGAGAGGGAAGCACGTTGATAGCAAAAAGGAAGAGGTCATGTGTTTGCTTGCAGCAATGGAGACGCGTACTACCTGGCAGCCTCATCAACGCTCGAACATGCTGGACAACGGCCGAGACACCTGACAAAGCTGAGCTCGTCGGCAGCCACAGCGCCAGTCAGCGAATGCAGGCGGTACCACGGTATCGTTTGGTTCGTGGCTAGGCGGTGGCAGACACGCGACGTTGGCGGGCGTGTCGAATCTGGATCGAGTGATGTCCACCCAAGCACTCGTTTCGAGATACACTGCCAAGAAATGCCCCGATGCGGCGACGACCGGGGTGCTCGTGGAGATCGGCGCGGCCTGTCTCAAGCTAATTCGTGCCCGAGTCCATGGGGAGCAACGCCTAGGCATATCCAACATCAGGGTGCTATGCTGCCTTCGACAACGTCTTTCGCGAGCGGAACAAACGATACCACCTTGGTCTGCAAAATCTTCCAATTGCGCCGCCTGCCGATGACTGGGGGCGTGTCGTCAGCGGTGCTTCCGTGATGCTTCGAGCCGTCTTCCACATGGCTTCTAGTGCGGTCTGTTAAACCTTCGCTTCGTGCCTGGGATCGCCCTCCTCCCACATACCCACCGCCGGCGACGCCATACCGCGATCGTCGCTCCAGTCTTTCCTGCGTTGCGGTGCGGCGGAGTGGCCTCTGTTCTTCATTGTCCTGAGATTCCGTTCCTACGACCTACGAAGCCATTGCCTCCTCGCCCACCGCTGCAGACGCGAGCCGGCGCGTGACATCACTGCCTCCTCGATGATCCGGCACCCGCGAGGGGATCTGGATGGAAGAGAGGGACCGGACGCCTGTCGCTGAGGTCCGACGCACCAGGAAGAGGCGTGCGACCAACGAAGTCGAGTACTTGGCGGAAGAGCTGCGTCGGACCGACATGGCGCGCGTGTCGTTCGAGGACACACAGATGCGCGTGCCTGTAAGCGAAGACGGCACAAGCGACGGGATTGCAACGGCAGAGGACTACTTCTCTGCTCACGGCACCGACGATGGCTACAACGATGACACCGTGTCGCAGGGCTCGCTGGGCTCTCGTCGAGGCGCAAATCGGCTCAACATTCGAATCCCCCCTGCCCAGTTGAAAGCAGACATGGCCTTTACTGCACTTCAGTACCTGCCGATGCCAGTATTGGTACTGTCGAGTCAAAAATCAGTCGTCCTGGCGAACGAAGCCATGGGAAGACTGCTGGGCATCGATCCTGAGCCAAAGTCCGACGAAGATGACGAAGATTTGACTCCATTGCAACGCCTGGCGAGTCGTGACATTAGGTCCGCAACCGACATCCTTTACGGCGTGACCATTGAGGAACTGGGCATGGATCTGCTACAGAACGGCGGCGCGGTCTTCATTTCTTGGAATCAGTTCCTCGACTCAATAGTGGATGATGCTTCAAAAGCCCAGTGCAGCACCACGCAACTGAACACCCATCATGGAAGGCGACGGGATAAAGATAGCACACCGACCGAAGGCGATAAACTTCATAAAAGATCCAATTCTGTTAACACGACTCACTCCTCTGGTCTCAGCCATTCTTCTGGTGTTCGCGCCGAAGTCCATGATGCAGCCGTTGAGGTCCTCTTTTCAACACACAGAGACTCGAGGAGCGGCCTTCCTATTCTTGGTGGCACTGTTGGCGACCACATTCAGTCGCGCATGATTATCAGCATATGGGCCACTGAAGACGAACAGTATTACACTTTGACCTTCACAGCATCGACATCCGTCAACTCAAGTTCTAGCTCGTCCTCAGAAGCGGCCAAGACAACAAGTCGGACTGTATCGCGTACAACACATAGCTATCCGAGCAGCGCGCATTCCAGCATGGATATCCACAACTCCGGTCCAAGCTCTAGTTCCAGTTCAACGTCTGCGCTTAAGCATGTCAAGAGTCCGCCGACGTCGAATTACGCCAGTCCATCTATATTAGAGTTTCCGCCTCGAGGTCCTCCTACAAAGTCCGCAACGAATGAGCCGTCTTTGTTCGCAAAAACGAACAAATTGAAACAAGCTCTTCTTAACAGCATGAGCATGCCAGCCTACGCAATGTGGAAAGATGAAACCTTTGGCGTACCAAATAAGGCTGCTATTCGATTACTCTTTCCCTATGCAGATGATAACATTGACTACGACTCCCAAGAGCAAGCCAAGGAATTTCTGTCCCGCCTTGTACTCTACACTGGCGATTTCGCAGAGACAATACCGCTCGAAGATTATCCTATCATGCGCCTGATGAGGGAGCGCGCCGGTTTCAAAGACTATCGTGTTGGAATGTACAGCGTGAAAGATGGCAGCCGCCTGCTTTTCGACACTAGTGGAGAACCCATGTTAGACGAGAAGGGAGAGTTCCTGGGCGGCTGCGTTCTCTTCCATGACGTGACTGGATATGCTCGTACCATCTCGGTGCAGAGGGAACGGAATGAACGCCAGTTCGAGAACATTTGTAATATGATTCCTCAACTGATCTGGCGAACGACTCCAGACGGCTCGCATGATTACTACAACGATCCATGGTACACGTACACGGGCCTATCTGTAGAAGAGAGCCTTGGAGAAGGCTGGCTCAATGCCTTTCATCCCGATGATCTTGCCATCGCAGAGCCGATTTGGGCGCACTCGTTAGCAACTGGGGACGAGTACCGGACCGAGTACCGGTGCAAAAGCGCTTCTGGGGAGATGCGATGGATGCTCGGTCGGGCTGTGCCTATGAGAGACGAAAACGGGAACATTATGAAGTGGTTCGGCACTTGCACCGACATTCATGATCTCGTCTTGGCGCGTGAAGAGGCCAGGCAAACCAGGCAGCAGCTAGAACGTGTCATCGAACATGCTAACATCACGTTGTGGGCTGTCGACACGGACCTCAAATTGACTCTTTCGGAAGGTCAAGCAATGTCAGACGACCCGGCCGATCTTGACATTCACAAGAGGAGGCACGAATATCTGGGGAAACCAATCTCCTACATTTTCGAACGACAAGGCAGAAAGCACGAGCAAGAGTCTTTTGAGAAGCCAATCAGAAGGATATTGGAGAAGCGCAATTCGGAAGAGATCATTGAGACCGTCACGAAGCAGACCGGGAAATACTTCCGTACCAAGCTTGTGCCTCTAACGCGACAGGACAGAGCAGGCGGCATTGCAGGCGAGACATATATCGATGGCGTGGTTGGTGTGAGTCTGGACGTGACTGAATTGAAGCGAGCAGCCGATGAGGTGGCCGAGCGTGACCGAGAAAATGCAAGATTGATGGCTCAAAGTGTGGCGGCAAAGGAGGCAAGCAAAATGAAGAGCCAGTTCTTGGCCAACATGTCCCATGAGATTCGCACACCGATCGCAGGAGTCATTGGCATGTCGGAGCTACTTCTCGACGAAGACGAGTCGGCATCTGGAAAGTTGACCAAGGAACAGCGAGAATGTGCCGAAAATATACAACGCTCTGCAAATGGCCTATTGACCGTCATAAACGACATCTTGGATTTCTCAAAGGTGGAATCTGGCCGACTTGACATTGAAGAAGTACAGTTCGATCTGTCTGTTGTGATCGGAGATGTGAACAAAATGCTGAGCTTCGCAGCTGAGCGCAAAGGACTGCGATATATTGATGACATTCAGCAATTGCAGAATTGGAAATTGATTGGCGATCCGGGCAGAGTGAGACAAGTCATGACCAACCTGTTGACGAATTCGATCAAGTTCACCAGCGAGGGCAGTGTCACTATGCGGGTCAAAGCGAAAAGAGAAACAGCAGACGCTGTCGAAGTACACTTCGTAAGTCCTCCGCCCAATCGCTGTCTCGGCTTCGGCGTTAATATCATCACAGACCGTCGAAGACACTGGTATAGGCATTGAAGAGGAAGTTCGGCAGAAACTCTTCAAGCCTTTCTCACAAGCTGACAGTTCGACCGCGCGACGGTTTGGTGGTACTGGACTCGGCCTCACCATCAGCAAGAATCTGGTTGAACTCATGCGTGGTGGTATCTCTCTTGAGTCAAAACTTGGGGTGGGCACCAAAGCGACATTCTGGATACCATTCAATAAGGCACCATATCAAACGTCAACGGACTCTCCCTTGGTGGATCTTGGATCTATACCAGACCGGCTAGCATCGGAATTGTCCGTTTCTCGTCCTGGAAGCGACAACAATGGTCCCAGCGGCCCTTCCACACCAACAGGACACGCGAGAGGGCAATCGATGAGTGCTATATCTGGCTTCCCTGCGCATCAAGACTTCCAGTCGATGGACCTTGACCTCAACGAGGAGGAGCGCAGGAATACTCAAGTACTGGTCGTTGAGGATAACCCTGTCAACCAACAAATCGCGCTCAAAACGATCAAAAAGCTTGGATTCCCAGTACGAGCTGTATGGAACGGACAAGAGGCACTGGAATATCTGGCAGCTCCCTCATCTGAACGGCCTCGTCCGAGCGTGATATTGATGGATGTACAGATGCCGATCATGGACGGATATCGTGCGACTTGGACAATCCGTAACGACAAGGCTTTCGCACTCAATGCCGACGTGCAAGGCACTCCAATTGTCGCAATGACTGCTTCCGCTATTCAAGGCGACCGCGAAAAATGTCAGGCAGCTGGCATGGATGACTATCTCGCCAAGCCCGTGAAAAAGGTCAACCTCGAGAAGATGCTGATCAAATGGGCCATCGAGGGCAAGAGAAAGCGCGCAGAGCTTAACAGCAACCCGGCTCTATTGCGAGCTCGACCAGGCATGAAACACAATACCTCGTTTACTGGAAGCGAGGCTTCGAGCAATCTGGTAACGCCGCAAGAACACCTGTCTTCGGAAGTGGACAGGCTCGAGTTCGTGAACAACCACCGATTCGCAGCCTCATCAGAAACGACTTCCGAGCGTGCAGATCGGCAGATTCGTGCAGAAGAACAAGCCATGTCTCTTCGTGATCACGAACTTATCGAAGCTGGCGAAGATCCCAAAACGAAACTCGGGAAAGGCTTAGGAGAGGACGCGCACCAAGGCGAGCCGCCTGGGACGGCCACAGCGCTGACAGAGGCCAACATGGAAAAGTTTGAAATGAAGGACCGCATCGAGCAATTGAAGCGGGTCGATACAGATGGCGAGAACAGCAGTATGATTGCCACGATAGCGGAAACAGAAGGCTCCGCGCTGCCGGCGCGTCTACAAAGGAGTATGGCGCCCAGCCCGGATATACCTATGATGGGCAGTGTACAACATCGACGGAGCTGGCAACCCGAGAAGAGGTGAGCCGGGTGACAAAACACAGCGAAAGGTTCTTGATTTCATGGAACGATGCATAACACAGGGTGCACGGCAGCATTCGTTATTAGACTAATGTGTTCACGAATTTACGAGGGAAAGAATAAACCTGCGGAGTGACAAAGAGGCTTTTGCGTCGTACGGGAATGAGGCTGGCAGCATGAAGCAAGGAATTTCGATCGCAGAAGACAACTTCAGCGCGTGTGCTCATCTTGGAATTTGATAGACATACGCACTTCGACAGAAATTATTGATATACCAGCCATTCAAAATGATGCAGATGAACCGATTGAACACTTCATCGTCGCGAACTCTTGCGGCAATAATCTTCTCGACTCTACTGCCACTCTACTTCTTCTCTTACCATTACCGCACTCGACATCCCTATGGCGGCAGTACCTTTGACAAGCCACAATCACCTTCGACGTCCACTTCCACCTCATCGTCGCAATACTCCGCAAGCGAATCTTTCATCCAAACCTGGCTCTCCACTCATCTCATTGACCCTTTCGATCCAGCCCCACTCGCCGCCTATTGCAATTCCAGCACAATCACCTGGCACCCAAACCTCGTCTTCAATCTTCACGACGCCAATGGCGGGATCGGAAATGTTCGCGGCAATATCCTCGATTTCCTCTTCACGGCTATCGAAATGGGCGCGTCCATCATTCTTCCTGGCATGGCTGCAAGACAAGAAGATAATTTGTCAAATGTTTGGGGTGGAAAGCAAGAGTTTTCCGCTATGTTTGATGAGGCTTGGTTGGTTAATATGCTGGGTAAGACGTGTCCGGAGATGAAAGTTTATAAGATTGAAGAGGGGATGGAAATGGTTCCTGCTGTGGAGGGCGTTTGGACTAGTCGAACAAGGAGAGTTGATGAGGGGTTTGGGAATACGGCGAAGGAGGGATGGGAGGCTTTGAAAGGATGGTTGAGTGGAAATAAGGATTTTAAGAGGAGGTATGGAGGTGTTGAGATGTTGAGTCGGGCTGATGAGGGAGAGGTTGTGGTTGTGAATTCTGGGAGGACGCTTTGGGATGTGGATACGAGGAGTTTGCCAAGGGGATTGAGGAGAAATTTTGGGCAGTTGGTGAAGGTTGGGGCTATGTATAGAGGATTGGCGGCGTTGGTAGTTTGGAGGCTGGCCGAGAGGTTTGGTTTGGAATTGGATCCGAGTGAGGCTGTGCCGAGAGGACAATTCTATGGAGCACATTTGAGGACTGCGGAAGATGCAAAGAATGCTGGGTGGATGGATGTGGAAGGCATGAATGCCAGCGCACAGATGGAAGAGTATATTGGCCATGCGAAGGAACACAAATTACGAGTCATCTACGTTGCTTCCGGTAATGTCGAAGACGTTGAGCGACTGAAGCAGAAGGCTGCCACTCAGACTCCGCCAATTGCCGTCGTCTCCAAAACTGATCTGCTGCCAGCA
This sequence comes from Cercospora sesami, assembly GCA_013365235.1. NCBI lineage: Eukaryota > Fungi > Ascomycota > Dothideomycetes > Mycosphaerellales > Mycosphaerellaceae > Cercospora > Cercospora sesami. Next base: position 7,747 of record JAASLG010000598.1, on the reverse strand, counting down.
CACGAAGCTTCAGCATTGGACGAGCTCTCGTGGGATCAACAGGCCCTGGTAGACTGGGAGGTCCTCAAAAGATGCAGCGTGTTTGGTGGCATTGTCAAGAGCAGTTTTGCATACAACATCGCCATGACCAGGGATCAATATCTCGAGGACCGCAATATTGTGAACGAACCCTGGGCTGTGCTACATTCAGAGCACAATATGGCCTTCGATGATGGACTCAGCAGGATATTTGGACGTGATGAGTGGCATGAGCGAAGGATCCCCCGGGGTATGTGGCCGTAGATATTCAATGATCTGCTCGATGCTCAGAGCAGCTTGCATCAGTATTGCGATGTGCTGTCAAGACAAAATCGTCTGGATCTCGCCAGCACATATCCCAAACGCATGATCCTGATGCTCTTCTTGTAACAGGCTTCAGTGCTGAAATGCATACAGTGCAGCAACTGCATTCGGAAAATGGACGTTGCTAGCAAACCTCGGGTTCGATGCTTCGCTGTTCGCCCTTCGATTTGTTGCAATCCACTGGCCATGAGGCTTCCAAGTTACGCACACGATGCATCGTACTATATCGCTCGCTTCGTTGTAGCATTATTGACTCGCTCGTTATAGTGGCCTCGTCCAGGTCATTGCGACTCGCGTGGTGTGGCCCTCGTGCTGTACATTCAACCCTGCACTACCATGACTGCGGTCTCTCGCCTCTCGTGCCTCCGCGAAGGTGACACAGTCGGTATCGTGGACGTGCTCGATTGTGTGATGTTAGCGATGAGGTGTCGATTGACAGGGTCAAGGTTGGTTGGACAACGGAAGAACCTTGGCCTTGCTTGCTCCTCCTCCAACCTCATCTCGCTTTCCCTCGGGGCCGACACTAGCTGCCCTTATTTGGCACCTGAACGACCCAATGCGAAACGAGAGAGCGAAACACGACAGCTCAAAATGCCCCTCTATTGCTCCTCTTTCTGCAGGCCGCCAATAAATAGTCGCCCGCCTTGACGAAGGTGGCACAGAAGCCGAGGCATCAATTGCAACCAATCACTAGTCCCACATCACGAACTAGCTACCTTCGAGGCACACTTGACTTTCTGCCGTCACAGCATAATACCAGACGGCTATCTCCATGTGAAACGCCTAGCCTGCTCTCTTGGTTCTTCTTGGATTTGGCATTGTTATTGCGCTGCCTACGGACTTCTCCACGTTTTGCAGCCTCGGCCTCGAACTAGCATTCGCGACTACGCCAACATATAAGGATCCTCGTCAAGCCCTCCAGCATCAGATCCGCAACCGGTCTGTACCTTGCGAGACTACGGACCGTTAATCACACAACCCACCAAACAACCCCATCTCAACTCCAAAATGGCCGCTCCAGCAGAAGTCAATGTTCACAACATTGCCGGGTCGTTCGACCTGAATAAGAACATCTCCGACAGCACCTCTTCTATGCTGAAGATGCAAGGTGTCGGCTTTATTGTCCGCCAGGCTGCCAACTACAGCGCCATCCAGGTCAACCTCAGCCAATACAAGGGCGACGACGGATTGCTTCACCTCGACCAGGAGCAGATTTCCACTGGAAACGTCAAGCAACTCGAGCCAAGAATCTTGGATGGCGAGTTCCGTGAGCGTGACATCCAGTACTGGGGCAAAGTCAATGGCTGGAACAAGTGAGTCGTCACATCCATCTACAATGTCTGACTTCAGTCAACTAATGTTCATGTGAAGGTACGCCAAGCTCGCCGATGTCACCCAAGATGCCTTCTTGACTGAGGGCTGGGACCAGGAGTGCATTGACGGCGATATCATTCTCAGCCACACCGAGAGCGTGGGCAATGGCTGGGTTGCTACCCAAGTCTGGGGATTCGCCACCATCGATGGCGTTCGTCGCCATGTGCGCCGTATCTACTCTTCCAAGGGTAAGGAGGAGCACCGCATCCGCCTTGCCTACGACTACAAGGGCCCAGTTCCAGCTGCGTCTTAGATATGAATTACGAGGACATGAGACATGAGATAAGAGCAGATACACGCAATCTACTCTCGGTAAACAAGCTTGCTAGATGAAGCTAGAACTACAAAACATGACACAATAAGAAACAGACTTAGCTGTTCATCCTTTAGTGTTTGACAGTAGTTCATAAATTCTGCAACATTTGGCCGCAAAGTCAACGGAGCCAGGGCGTGAGCCCTGAGCCCTGCTCAAGCTTTCGGTGCCGAAATATGTGCGCACTGCAGTTTGGCCTGAGGTTGCGGTTGCGGTTGCGAAAAGGCTGAACAGGCTACTTTTTTGGTTTCAGTCTCAAAGTCTCTCTCTGTTGCTATTGACACCAGGGAGCTGACGTGTTGCACACCGTCGTGGACACTCTTGATCCTGTTCAACCAACTGGTGACATGCCGAAGCTGCGAGCCACTTCGTCATCACTGATTCGCTGGCAAGTCTCCGGAGACTAGCGGACTGTCGCAGAACTTGGAGGTGCCGACAGAACGACCACATATAGGGCCCGGAGACGGCAGTTGGGATTTATGTAAGCATGGTTGTTATAAGGCACCAACCACAGATGTGAAGTGAATGCGGCATCTGGAAGGAGCAATTGGTGCACTTGCAATGCCGAGTCAGCGGCGTTTCTCGCAGCCTTTGCGCGACTGTCCACCATCATCCGAATGCTTGCACCCATATTGAAGCATATCTCACCCCTGCGACCAGAACCACTTGCAATATGATCTAGAACTTTCAAGTCAGTGATTTCCCAGCATCGGAGTCCATGCAGACAATTTGCGAAGTCTTCTCAGATAGCCGTTTCTTCATGTTTCCAAGGCTGCTTTAGTGGAAGGCGGATGCCCGTGCTTCTGTGTGCCATTCTCAGAGATACCGATCTGATCTTCGTTTGAACACGATCCGCAGTGTCTGATCGCACGTTTCCCAATGTTATCCATCGAATGTTGACTTCTGTTGTAGAAGTGTCGTGTTACATGAGCACAATGTAGCGACATCCAAGTCTCGAGATCATCCAAAGCATGAACACCAGTGCCACAGCTGAACGAAAGCCCAGGCGACTCGCAGCGGAGGAGCACAAAGCATCCACAGTATGAGCCAGACAGAGTGGTGCCACAGAGCTCTACCTCTCATCCTCAAACTCCAAAGCCTGCCTCCTTGCAACCTCTCTAAGCCTCTCATCCTCCACATCCGGTATCCACTCCCTCAGCACCTGTTCCACATACTCCCGTGGCACACCCTCCTTGACCGCATCCCTGATCCCCTTATTCATCCTATAAACATATTCCTCTTTAATTTTCCCCTCTCGCACATTCTCCCGATTAATATAAACCAACATGTCCTTCCTCCCAGGCTTCTTACTCGTATCCGGTTTTCCTTCATCTACATAAGAGAAACTATGCGCCGTATCCTCTCGCACAACTCTTTCAGAAGAAGTAGTCCAAAACTCACATTCTATCCACTCTTTACTGTATGCACCGTGTGCTACACCTTCGTTGATGTCCAGTCGTCGTTCGTCTTCGTGTTCAAGGCTGTATACCAGACCCCAGACTTCTTTCGAGTAGTCGTGTTTACCATTGGCAGCTACCTTTTTATCCTCGCTAAGCTCTACGATATTCGCATAGCCTCGATCGTAGGTAATCCATTTGTAACCCTTGAGACGCGCTATACCGAGGTACTTGCTCGTGGGACATCGCTGGCGCATTTGGTGGAGCCAGAGATTTGAGCCGTAGCCGAAGTAGATTGTTCGTTGATGAGCTGTAGTCATGATATCGTTCGACGGGATGCTGGAGCGATGTGAGAGGGATAGTTTGAGGTGTAAGGTTGAGGAAGCGGAGATGTCCATGGTTTCTGAGGGGTTGGAGAGAGATGCTGTTTGTTTCTCAGCTTCGATGAGTGAATCAATTGACTTATCTTGCAGAGACATCTAACAAGGAGCTTTCTGGCCACCAGACAGTAGCGTGATGTTGCGAGCGCTGACGTGCTCGGGTCGGGCTCAAGTGGAGGTGTCTGGTTAGCTCACAAGCCGAGACGAGGCAGTACCACCGCCAAGACATCCCGAGTTATCACATACGTTAACTTAGACCTGAGAAAGAGAGACAGAGGAGGTAGAGCGATTTACAGGAAAGCAGCAGAAGCTGTACTGTTCAGCTACATGGTGCAACAGCAGCTCTGCGCCGCAATGCAATGCTATGTCCTTGCAATCCTCGAGTCAGGAAGCAGTTGAGTCGTGATATCGTGAGTGGCCGAAAGGCGCAGTAAAGGCTCACGTCGCCATTACGCCAGTGACCATCCTGTATAAGCCCATATAGGCAGAAAAAGAGCAACAACGGGCCCGCCGCAAGGCTCCGCCTGCCTCGCCAAATTCTCCCGCTCGCTTTGCAAACGCTTCCTTCTCGTCCAGTCCCAACGCCGCGCAGTTAAACACCGAAAAAAACTGTATATGATACCTCGCCACTGTATTGTCGATTCCAATGAAGGTTGATGGGTATCTTCGAAACGCAGCATGTCTCACAGAATCATCTTTTGCCGCTCCCTGGTATTAGAAGTGGGCTCACTCTACGAGCCTCCAATTGCTGCCACCTCCTGTGCGCCGACCGCTGTCTCATTAGCGGCAGAGGCATCCGCTGCAGGTGGGCTGCCTTCTTCTTCGGTTTCAATTTCGCTCTTTGCTGCATCAACGCCTGTTTCGCGACAGAGCGGGCAAGAATTGCGCCCGGTGGTCAGCCACTGGTCGATGCACTCCTTGTGAAACAAGTGGTTGCACTTGACAAGTTTGCGTGCAACATCCTTGACTTCAAAATCGCACAAGCAAACGAGGCAACGCTGATCAGCATCCAGCATGACCTGTTCGCCGCCTTCTGCGGCAGTAGCGACGAGCTGTGCAGTCTTGGCGGCATCGTCGGTGAGCTCAATAGTCTCAATGTTGTAGACGCCGCCGGCATTCTGCACATCGTCCTCGCTGGCCACAGGCGCCTTGGCAGGCCCAAGTAAAGCGGAGAGTAGCATCATGTCCTCGTATGTAGGGTTTTCGGTGAAGAGGCTTGGTGTGGTGAGAATAGGATGATTTTCAGGATAAGAGCCACCGAGAACGTAAATTATCCAGCTTCTAGAGTCGCTGTTGCTGTTCCGGTTGTCACTCGTGCCGTCGCTGTTATTCGAGGACGAGCGCGACAGTGGTGGTAAGTTGTCAGGCTCGACAACGCCATTGCGCCGAGGGTGGCCGGAAGCGAATCGGGGATAATGTATGTTGGGCGCTGTGTCTGATCGACGATGTATTCGATACGGCTCTGTATCGCCGAGTAGGCCGGTCCCTGAGTGGGTCGAGCGTATTGATCCCGTCTCTTCGGTATGGGCGCTGAGCGGACTTGACGTTGTTCTGTGGAGGATGCTGTTGTGACGAGATATGTCAAATTCTCGCACACTGTTGGCGACGAGTGAGGTCGGTCGTGAGTGACTGGGTGTGGTATTCCTGCTCGATATCCGACTCAGCTCAGGACTCGGACTTGCTGGCGTAGCTGGTGGTGGCCTCGGCTCGAAATTGTTCGAACTTGAACTAGCCACGCTCCAAGGCCGCTGCCGCCTCCGCTCTATCCTGTCCGGTGAGCGGTGATCTCGCTGGTCATCCATTCTATCGCTCAGCCTACTCCTCCCCATTCCAAAACCGCCCATACTGGCTCTCCTTCGATGTCTGAACGAAGTCCCATTCTGTGGTGGCCGCAATATTGAATCAATGCTATCATGGCCGTGTGTGCCCATCGCATGGGGTGGCAGAGGCGATGGAAAGTTGCCCAGAGCGTCGATGAATGGTGGGAGGTCCTCACTCGGTGAGCCAGTTCCCGAGTTGGAGTTGGGCGAGATAGACCGAATACCTACTATGATGATCGGCACCATTCGTCCCTCGCCTTCGATCGGCTGGCCGTTCTCACCAATGACAGGTTCTGCAGGCTCCGATGCGCCAAAGCGGAACATGCGAAAGAAGTTCAAAGGTGCGCCCGGGTTTCCCGACTCTGCGTCACCATCACCGCCGCCCTGTCGAAGTGCAGATGCTATACGGCCGTTCTGCAGGGCACGTAGAAAGCCGTCGAAGCTACCGTCCTCACCATTGCTACCAAGATCGCCGAGACCGCTGCTTCCTGTCAGACTCCTCGCTTCACGTAACGCGTTGTGATCGTCGCCCATAAGAGTGGCTGCCGTGGCCGCAGCTGCAACGCTCAACAACCTACTCAGCATGGCAGCCTGATCCTCGCTCCTACCCGGTCGCATACTAGAGATAGACGAGGAGGGGCCAGGCGAGCGTCGTCGACGTAAGGAGGACGTGAGCTGCCGTAGCGGCCTATCGGGTCGAAAAGCATTGAGTCGTCTCGTAGGGCCTCGACTAGAAGCATCGCTCCGAGCATGCGAAGACACTGGCTCTACATGTGAACCAAACGTCGCGTCGTCGTCAAATGTTGAAGACATATCGATCGAAGGCAGTCGAGGTGCTTCGAAGAAATCGTCATCGTTCTCATCCGCGTCGTGATCGTCCGGTACCCTACGGCTATACTGAGCACGTTGTAGATGTGAGAAGAGTCCGGGCCGGGAAGCGGCACTGTTGTTCCGGTGCAGCATCTCCTGAAATCGTGAGCGCGTCCGCCGTACGAGGGTGCCTCTCCGACTGGGCTGTGGGGTGTCTGCTGTTCGCGAGCTCATGCTCTCGGTGTCGCTCGAGCGGAACAGCTGGGAAATGCGGTTGGCGTTGGTCTGCCGCCGCCGCCGCGTATTATCGAGAAGGCCGCCATCGTCGGTGGACTCGTCGCTCGTGGTGCGCTGCTGTGTTCTGCCCGCCGTCGCCTGCTCGGCCGAATGACGCGAGGCTCCTTGACCCATCTTGGGGGCGGCGTCTCAGTCGGCGCTACACGCCCATGCCGATGTCGCCGTCCTTTGTCCACTGTCCGCCGGCAGGAGAACGTCGTTCCGAGTGCGTGGCGGAGTATTGCACGGTGGATCGGGGGCGAGTGGTGTGAAGGAGCGGCGGTGGTGTGAGTGTGAACGATGGAGGTGAGCTGTGAGATGTCACATGGTTCAGCAAGTCGACAGCAGTCAGTAGTGAGCGGGTCGGGGCTGCTGCTCCAGCCGGGCGTGGCGCGCTTCTTTGGCACGGACGCTACAAATAAATGCACATCCCAGGCCTAGACTTGGGGCTTGACTCTTCCTCGCGCACCGTTGGTAAGACACGAGGGTGCTCTGCGCAGCGAAGTTACTTGCACCGCAACGACGACTGCCACGGAAGCGCGACGGCTCTGCTGGAGGGCACTCGATGCGCAGCGCAGTGACGAGGGTCGCCTATCGCTTCGCGCCGTTGCCGTCGCCTGAAACGCCGTTACAGCTCACGCTACTTCTGACATAGAGTGTCGGCCCACCTGCACGAGCTGCTCATGGATGGCCATGTGTAAATAGCCGACTGGCGACAGACTGCACCCGAAGGTGTGAAGCACAAGCATGGCGTCTTTCGCGCCCGTCTACAGGCTGCCTACCTCGCAGCAGTCCTTCCTGACGCGCGAGCAAAAGCGCGAGCGCAAGCGTAAGCGAAATGCAAAAGACGCTGACCAAGACGACCAAGTATCTAGCGGCGAGGATGAGCAGAAGACGCAAGCCGAAGTTTCTGCACCGGTCAAGTTCGAGGCCTCTGAGGACAAGCCTCGTGTCCTCCACCCAGTCAACAAGAGAGACCCTTACTATGTCGCTGGATGGTCGCGCGAACATCCCCTTCCTGGGGGCAATTTTCCC
>JAASLG010000597.1:0-19215 GCA_013365235.1 Cercospora sesami | reverse complement strand
ATGCCAAGCACGCTTCCGGCGTCTGCACGATCTAAAGCGACATACCAAGCTGCACACCGGGGAAGCGTCACACGCGTGCGACAAGTGTGGCCGCAAATTCGCCCGAGACGATGCACTGGCGCGGCATAACAAAGCACCAGGTGGCTGTGCGGGTCGTCGATCCAGCTTCGGAGACGCAGACGAAGACGGTAGGGGCAGGTACAATTCGTTGGACGAAGCTGCGACGAGTAGAAATGCCGCTCCATCCACCATTAAAGGCGTTGATCATACCTCACATGACGTTGATCGTGCTGGCGAACTCAAAGTGTCGAGGGATGGACAATTACGTGGCGGTCGTGAGTATCAGTGCAGAACCTTTACACTCCCAGGCCGTGGCAACACGCTTTATATGTTAGCTACTGAATGTGCTCGTGTACTGGGCTACCGCGACTCTGACATTCTGTTCAACGAAAATCAGGCATTGGAAAAGACTGTCATAGGCCAGTTGGAAAAGGATGACCTCCTTGATCGAAACATCTTGCCGCGCTTTGATAGAGCTCGACAAGTTGCCGTCGTCACGGCTCGATCAATGTTCAGGCAATTCGGAAGTGGTGTGATTGAGGATGGGCAACCTGGGCGCGACGATTATTCGGAAGCAGATGCTCAAGATGAAGTTTTTGCAGGATTCGATCTCCCCGGCCCCTTGTTTGGCGATGAGTTCCTAAGCCGTTCAGTCACCAGAGATCTCGTCGGAAACAATCCTACCGAGGGCTACGAGGCCGTATCTCCCCTTCCGCTGCCCATTGATAGCACAAGTGCTGACCCTTTGCGAGATCCGAAGAAGTCACGAATACCGCGCAAGGGGCGGACAAGGCCCGCGATACGCTGCTTGGCTTGCAGTGAACTTGACATACGCTGCGACCTAGGAATGGAAGGTTGCATGCAATGCGAGAAGGCAGGTATACCGTGCCGAATGCGCAGCGCGAATGCTGAGTCTTCGCGAGATCCGAACGAGCTACGTGACCCACCAGAGGCACAACAAGGCCGCACGGAAAGCTGTATGGCCTGTAGAGAACGGAAAGTACGCTGCGATCCAGGAGACAATGGCTGTCTGCAATGCGCGGAGCGAGGGACACCATGCCGGATGCTGAGCCGCCGCAGAGTAAAGCCATCTGGGCCAACATCTCAGTATCCAATACCACTGGGGCAGCACGAAACAAGTCAATCGAAAGCTTCAGAGATTGCACGACCTGAAGACAGCATGGATGTGAATACGGATGACGAGGGTGGCCAAGTTTCTCACCAGGCACGGGCTCATGATCAACCAGGTGTACATTTGAACACAGTCTCCTTCTGAACAAACATCGATGAAGCCAAGTGCAGGAGAAGCATATTGTAGCGGCTCAATTGCGAGCACTCAATCTGACACATCGAGATGCTTTTCGCAGGTCAATGGGGCTGGATCGACGTAATCGGCGCAAATGCAGTGCTTGGGATGCTCGTGACTTGCCATGCCTCATTTATCTGCCAAGTGCTGCGCTTACTTTCAGCTCTTGTTCGTTCCATAACTTGGCTCCACAACTCCCTGGCCATGACTAACACTTCGCATCCGAGCAGCCATACCTCTGAAGGATGTATGAAGCACTCATAGCGCTGTGAAGCAGTGTAATGCTTCGTGCACAAGCATTGCGCTATCATGCTCGGATGCGAAGTGTTAGCCATTCGAGGTTTTGATTCAAAGCAGCACGTTGCACAACCAGAAGTGTTTTGCTGGAGTCGACATGGGAATTCATTCTGCCCAAGCTGACGATGCAGTCGAATTGCCAATCATTTTACAGTCATATTTTGCCGGCTTGTGCGTCCAGAGCGAAAGAGCGCAACGTACAAAAACGGCACTTCAATGTGGAGAGCAATATAGCTGAGGCCGAAACGACTGTGCGGTTCTTCAATCTGCGACACACTGGCTGAGAGTTGGCTGGAAAGCGCTCGGCGACGAAGCTCGGAGAGAAGTGGATCTTCCTCTGCCAGCGCGTTGAAGGTTCAAAGACGATTATTAGTTGGCAATGCACTGATACTTAATTGAGCGTGGTCCCTCAAGGGTATCGGAGGGCATTGTCCTGCTAGGCTTGCCTATTCCAGTATGGCAATATTCTAGTCTACACTACGCGAAGCGATGACGATCCCTCGCTGCAAGCGATATTCCAACAATGTTGACACTGCACATAACGAGCATCGAGACCATGCATCAAGCGTCCGCTGGTCCGCAATCAATTCAGCCCCCTCACAATATCATCCTCAACCAAGCTTTCAATAAAGGCTTAATGCAAACACGCATTCCATCTTGCAGCCAGCTTCGCCTTTTGCCGGGAGAAGCGTCTATGTGAAACGGGTATAGTCGTTCCTCAAACTAGCTGCCGAAGCAGTGGATCATGCCCCGTTTCAGCATCGATTGCAAGACGATCTCTCGCAGGGCTAGACCGCAGCTCCACTTTAGCCGACAATGTGTTGCAGGACTATCCAAACAGCAGGTCATATGGTCGCAGCCAAAATATGCGTTTGATCAAAAACGAAGACGTCGTTGGTGATGACTGGGCAGACCGTGCATGAAGACCGCGAAATGGCGTAGATTCTGTGCTCGTCGATTTAGCCGGCACGCTTGTGTCGACACTGGACAGTGTCTATCCTCTCGGCCAAGATATATAAGCCCAGCCTTGGACGTCTTGTCAACGATAAACTTGCCCTCAAGCTCATCATCACATCCTGGTCACTCAGCCTTCTTTGACTCAATCACAGCAACAATGAAGTTCTCCTTCGCAGCACTTCTTTCCGCCGCAGGCGCAGCTCTGGCAGCTCCGGCCTCCCTGGAGGAGCGCGCTACTCTCAACTACGTGCAGAACTACAATGGTGCTGCTGCAAACTTCAAGTACGACCAGGGTGCAGGTATGTTGCATGAACTCAGCTCAACCCAGAAGGCAAAATGCTGATACTTAAGCAGGCACCTACAGCCTGAAATGGAACGGAAACACCGATGTTGTTGTTGGCCTCGGCTGGACCACAGGCAGCGCCAGGTAAAACATCCAATCCCCAAAACCCTCCTCCTCTCCACCACTAACCCTCACCCCAGAACCATAAACTTCTCCGGCAGCTACAACCCCGGCAGCAGCGGCTCCTACTACACCGTCTACGGCTGGCTCAACTCCCCCTTAACCGAATACTACATCGTCGAAAACTACGGCTCCTTCAACCCTTGCACCGGCTCCGGCGTAACCCAACAAGGCTCCGTCACCTCAGACGGCTCAACATACCAAGTCTGCACCCACACCCAAGTCAACCAACCTTCGATCGTCGGCACGGCGACTTTTACTCAGTTCTTCTCTGTGAGACAGAGTAAACGGACTTCGGGGTCTGTGACTACTGCGAACCATTTCAAGTATTGGGCTACGAAGGGGTTTGGGAACAGTAACTTTAACTATCAGGTTTTTGCGACTGAGGCTTTTAGTGGGTCGGGGAGTGCGTCTGTTACTGTTTCTTGAGGAATTGCGAATGCGTTCGATTATGGGGTTATGGTGATGATGATGGAAAATGCTTGATGCATAATCATCGAAGAAAGTTCGGGAGAGCAAGTACTAGCTACGCTACGCTGTCCAGCCACTCGTTTATATGCCTGCAAAAAAATTTCTGCTATGACCAAAGCCTTGTTGAGCTGGGTCAAAGATCAAAATGTGCCCTCTCGTAAAGAGATTGTTGAATTCATGGGCGAATAACGAGAATGATCTTCGATAACACAATATTCTATACTATTACTCCTCCCAAGCTCCCTCAATAGCCCCAGCCTCAACCTGCAACTCCCTCGAATCCAACCCATCATGGTCCTCATCATCATTCCTCCTTTCCGTAACAACAAAATTCATATTCGTATGAACATAAAATCCCACAACCATCTCATCAAAAGGCTTATCAAGCCGACAAGGCTGGAGATTAAATCGCAGTAGAGTCTGTGATCGGAAAGAAATCAGTAAACACATCAAATCGCAGAGAAAAGTTGAAGATAAGAAAGAAAAAGAAACGTGAAAACTCACCTCCAAAATCGCCTTATTCAGCTCCATCATCGCCACCCCTCGTCCCAAACATCCAAACCTCCCATATCCGAAACACAGCCCCACTGTTTCCGTCATTCTCGCGATTCGTTCACGTTCCCTCTCCGCATGGCCTGCCTCGTCGCCGGCACCGATCTTACTTCGCGTAGGCAACCACCTCTCCGGCCTAAAAATCTCCACATCCTCTCCAAAAATCTCCTCATGCCTCATCATGCCCCAACTATTCCATCCAATCTGCGTTCCTCCAGGTACAGATTTCTCCTCGCCATCGACGTCGATTCTGGCTCCGTCGTCTGGAACGCGTTTGGCTAAGAGACCTGTGACGGGTGGATACATTCTCAGTCCTTCTTTGATGCAGGCTTGCAAATATGGTAATTGCCTTGCTTCGGAGTCCTTGATCACTGGTCTTGAGATTCTTCCTTCCACAATGCCGGCTTGTGCTTCGACTAGTAAGCGCTGCAAGACAGGTGGATTTGTTGAGATAAAATGTAAAGCCAGACGGAGAGCGGAAGCAGTACTATCAGATCCCGCTGTTATTTGGGTTAGAGTTTCGCTTTCGAGTTCGCCTTGTGTGAGACCTTTGTTGATGAAAGCGCTGAGCATATCTTGTCGTACGACAGGTTTGTTGCCGAAGCGTTCTCGGACACGATCGGCTGCGAAACCCATTACGCGACCAAGACCTCGTTTGTCGGTGCTCTTTGGCAGCGCGGCTTTGAGGAGAGGGAAGTTGAGAAGTTTGGTGAGCTCGGTGTAGACGCCAAAGACGATGATAGCTGGGAGGAAGTGTGCCAGATTCTCCAGATAGCCAAACGGGTCTTCATCTTTGTCGAGGAAACCGAAAGGTTGGCCAAAAGCGATTTTCGAAATGACATCGAGCGTGAAGAAAGACGTGACACGTCCGAGGTCAACGGTCTTGAAGATACCTTGATCGGGCTTGTTGAGATACTTCTGGCTCAGAAGCCCGTGCATCTGCAATAGCTTCTCATCTACTTCTTGCTCCAGATGGAAGTTCTCTTTGCCGGAGTAGCCCGGAGCCATGCGGTTTCGGATATCGGCATGTTTGCGCTCGTCAATGTATGATGTGATGTTGTCGCGCTCGGGATGAAGCTTGAGAGCGGCATACCATGGACCTCGTGTAAATGGAGACCGAACTGCATTCATACGTTTGAGGAGATCAGGATCCGAGGAGATGAGCATGCCAGGTGCAATGCGTGCCGTCGAGCCTGTTTTGGTCAGTCAACATTTTGGAAATGTACGCCGCGGGTCTGGACTCCGGAACAGGTGGAGGAGAGAGGTGTTGGAGCTGTAGCAAGGTGTGATACATCACATTTGATTCTCCATGCGCCTTCTGTGGCCATGCCGTGCCGCACGCGCGCAGCTAGTGTAACACAGACACGAGATCGACAAGGTATATGGGCCACTATAGGAAAGCGCATCAAACATACCATATTTTCGGTTGACATCTGTAAATATCCTGTTCATACGGCCGCTGCTCTGAGTTCTGAGCAGCCATAGTCTCGACCATCCGCTCGACCAGTGGCCACCAAAGTGCTTGAGAGCGAAGTACTGCCGTGATTTGCGGATGATGAAAAGAGCTAAGATTGCAAGTACGAGCAGGAGCATTGAAGGAGCCATTGTGCTGGGATCTCGTGGACGTTGTGGACCCGCTCGTGAGCTGTTGTTGGGAAGCAGCTCAAATCCTTTTGCCGTTTGCGAAGACGTGCAGAAATTGTACTCAGTCGAACACCGAGTCCTCGGTATACAGGTCCTGTGAACTTTCAACTTCCCGAATGGGTTGAGAGTGCGTTCTCAACTATGCTGAACAAGCTGTGTCTCAAAGAGGCGTTTTGATGGTTGCCAATGGCGCTTGTTTCATGCTCCCGGATCTGTAATTCCTTGCCACGTGGGAGGTCTCAAGTCGAAGCTGTACGTGCCCTTTCCATGGCATTCAAGAACGCGACTGATGAGATGAAGACGAGAGGGAGTACGTGCAAGAGCGTGAGCAATCAGCGTACGCGAGATTGGCACTAGTGTCGGCAACGAAAATGCCCTTGACACAGCTCGTGCACCCGAGGTGTGCATCCAGTAGGCTGTGGGGTGGAGTTGAGTGATCGAGCCCTCCATGTTGCCCATACCGGGCTATAATAGGTTTTACCTCCGCATGATATTGGCTTTTGACAGGCTCACCATGTAGGTCTCGATGACATGTTCTGGCCATCGATGCAGGTTTCCCAGCCGGCCAACAGCAGATGCAGCGGTCGGTGAACGGCGTGGACAGGAGCTCTCCGGGCGGCTGCATTTTCTGACTGCCCTTTTCGCCGTGCCTGTCAGTCCACGTGGCAATGACAGGCGAGGACTGCCGGGATGAGAAATTCGCCGCTGGACTTGTTCTCTCCATATTGCGAGCTGAGGTTCGCTTTGCCGTTTCGGTTGGCAGATGGAGGGCGGCCAGAGGTGGACAAGGGTGGAGGCCTTCACCCTTGCTCGTCTCGCGTGTTCGGCCAGTCCGAAGCGCGGCAATGTCTGATGCCGGGAGGATGCCAGCGTGACGCCAGAGACGGTGTGGTTGAAGTCGAGACCTAACAATGCTTCAACAGGGTCGGGAGGCGGGGAGCACTGTTCCACCCGCGCTGGCCGGCGTCAAGCTGTAACGTGAATATGCAGCAGCAGGTGCGACGGCGCCATATTCCAACGCAGGCAGTTGCTGTTGCTGTGTGCCAACGGGCGAAGTCGCGTTTCTAGGGCACGGAAGGGAAGGCAAGCTCTGCATTATCGTTTAGATAAAACGGCTATGCACATCCTTCTGGTCTGGTACCGAAAAGCCGCGCGAATCGTTGTCGATTTCCGCCATCGTTACACAGTGGGAGCGCAGAGCTTTGCTGAAGCGTCTCGTTTGATGCATCTGAATTGCTTCCTTGGCAACAGCGTCGCGTTCCACCTGAGATGAGCCGTGCCGTGTGGTCGTGAGAGTTGCTGGCAATATACAACCTTGTTCCCGTCACGCGCACTGTATTATTGCAGCAGGAGGAGTGAGAGAGAGGTCGGAACAAAGAACACAACATTCACGGCACTGGCTCCGGGCCTTCCAAGGAAACTCAAAATCGAGCCAAGCCCGCCGATCTTGTACGATCGCCGTGTGAGCAATGGCGGAAGACAACAACATTCCGCGGCCTGGTTCACTTACTGGACATGATCAACAGCAGCAGCAGCAGCGGGCTCCAGTCTCAGCTAATAGCTCAGCTAAGCGCGCGCCGCCAAACGGTGCAAACAGCAACAATGACTCAGACGAACGCCAGGCGATAGAACGCGAACTCGCGGCAAAACTACGAGGCACGAGGGACTACCTCAACAACCTGCCGACCTCAGATTCAGATGCAGCCCCAGTGAATGGAGACAATGCGCCGACCAGCAGCGATACACAAACTCAAGCAGCGAATTCAGATCCACAGTTCACCGCAACCAACAACAATAGCGACGGGAATGCTGTAGATCAACAGCAATCGCAGGTCTCCTTTGATGCCGGCCAGAATGCCGAGGAGCAATCTTTGGAAGTCGACGAGCTAGATAGTGACTCTGCTCTTGGTAGTGACGCAGAGAGTCAAACGGCGTCCTTGAGCGAATCCATCTACAATTATCGCAGGGAGCATGGCCGGACGTACCATGCGTACAAAGATGGCAAGTACATCTTTCCCAATGATGAGAGAGAAGCGGACCGCCTGGATTTGCAACATCACTTGTTGCGCATAACGTACGCCAACAAGCTGTACTTTGCGCCTCTCCAGAATCCCAAACGGTGCCTCGATGTCGGCACCGGAACTGGAATCTGGGCGGTGGACTTTGCGGACGAGTGGCCAGAATGTCAGGTGATTGGCATAGATCTCAGTCCAGGACAGCCCAGTGTGGTCCCACCCAACATCAAATTCATAGTGGACGATGCGGAAGACCAATGGCTGTACGACGAGAAGTTCGACTTCATCCACGCGCGTCTCATGTCGGGATGTTTTGCAGACTGGCCAGCTTTCATCCGCCAGGCGTATGATAATCTGGAACCAGGTGGCTGGCTGGAGCTGCAAGACTATGGCCTACCGGTGAGGTCGGCGGACGGAACACATCTCGGCACTCACATGCTGCGCTGGGGCGAGTTGCTCCTCGAAGCGGGCCGGAAAATGGGAAGACCACTGGGTTCAGATGTCAGCGAGCATTTCGAAACGTGGCTAGAGCAAGCTGGGTTCGTCGATATTCAGCACAAAATGTTCATGTGGCCGACGTCTAGCTGGCCTAAGGACCCATTCATGAAAGAGTTGGGCAGGTGGACGCAGGTAAATATCATTGATGGGCTCGAAGCCTTCTGTTTGGCATTGTTGACGAGAGGACTGGGGTGGCACAAGGAGGAGGTGGATGTGTTTGTTGCGAGGATTTCGAACGACTTTCGAAATAAGAAGATTCACGCATATTTCCCGATGCCAGTGGTATGGGCGAGAAAGCCTTTTCCGGGAGAGATGGCTTTCCATTGAGGCATGGCCAGCGGCTTGTTCAGTTCTATACATTCTTCAGCAATGGCGAATGTGATGCTGTGCCTGGGCTCAGCAGTTAGTCATATATCTTCGAGTGGCGAAAAGTCTGCTGGTCAGTAATAACATCGACAGTATACAAATGTTGTTTGACCCAAGACTGTCTTTGTCGCTGGCCATTGACACGATTCGCCGGACTCGCGTGTCCTGCGCGTCAAGTCGTGTACCGAAGGCGTCATGTAATCAGTCTACACATCACGCCACAGAATGAAACTTTTCGCCATTTCTGGCGCTGAAGTTATGGTCTGCGTACAGCCGTGAAAAGACCGCGTAGGTTGCGAGAGACATCGGCCATCACAGTCTGCAGTTCTCGGTGCCCTGGCTGCCGCGACTTGCCGACGCGCGCGTAACGTTGTATCCCCGCATTCGGCCGATAACAGATAAGAAGGCGTTCTTGCATCATCGGCTGGTGGATGGAGCACCGTGGCAACGACAGACATGTGAAGGCGCAGCGGCGGAGGCAGTGAAACAAGCTGGTGGCGACGTCTCGCATCTGAAGCCGCGAAGAATAATCGAGTTGCGAGTGGCAGGTGAAAGGTGGCTAGAACAAGTGAACAACTCGCGGCTGCCTTCGCCATGATTCGCCATTCGTCATCACTCGTGGTTCGAGAAGGCACGAACGCTACGCACGGACCCTCGTGACTGTCGACCTGCCTGTTTGCTTCGCCTCCTCCGCCCGTACAAGTACCTGCTGACTTCCTCCCTCTTCCTCAACCTGAACATCAACACCACCCACACCCATTTGAACGGCAGCGCACTTCAGCATCACACTCATCAATCAGCAACACACTCGACGACACACCACACCCGATCGCAATCATGCAGATCTTCGTCAAGACCTGTAAGTACCGCCCCGCCGTCGCCGCCTCGCCACTTGACCACTGCCCGCGCGACTTGTGCTGACATCCTTTCCAGTGACCGGCAAGACTATCACCCTTGAGGTGGAGTCCAGCGACACCATCGACAACGTCAAGTCGAAGATTCAGGACAAGGAGGGCATTCCTCCGGACCAGCAGCGTCTCATTTTCGCTGGCAAGCAGCTCGAGGACGGTCGCACCCTTTCCGATTACAACATCCAGAAGGAGTCCACCCTTCATCTCGTCCTCCGCCTGCGTGGTGGTATGCAGATCTTCGTCAAGACTCTCACCGGCAAGACCATTACTCTTGAGGTCGAGTCGAGCGACACCATCGACAATGTCAAGTCCAAGATTCAGGACAAGGAGGGCATCCCACCTGACCAGCAGCGCTTGATCTTCGCCGGCAAGCAACTCGAAGACGGCCGCACTCTCTCAGACTACAACATTCAAAAGGAATCGACTCTCCACCTGGTGCTCCGTCTTCGTGGTGGTATGCAGATCTTCGTCAAGACACTCACAGGCAAGACGATTACGTTGGAGGTGGAATCATCGGACACCATCGACAACGTCAAGAGCAAGATCCAAGACAAGGAGGGTATCCCACCGGACCAGCAGCGCCTGATCTTCGCGGGTAAGCAGTTGGAGGATGGCCGCACACTGTCAGACTACAACATTCAGAAGGAGAGCACACTGCACTTGGTGCTGCGTCTGCGTGGTGGGCAATAGAGCGTTTTGACGATTTGGCTGCACCCGATGTGATTGGAACACGGGCGGCACTCTTGCAATGACTGTTATGAGCGAACGGGTAGAGGTTGCCGGCGAGCAGCACTCTAAATGAAATGAATGAAGTTTCGGGTTTCCACCTCCTGACTGCCGTTTCCTTTCCAATTCCTTTTTCCTCTTGCCACGATATCGCCTGCCTAATGCCCTCAGCCTGCGTCAGTGTGTCACCGCTCTTTGATCGCAAGCGTGGGCGTTTGCCTCGGAGCTCGACCTTCGGACAGCGACACTTCTATTATTTAGCTATGACCTGAACTTTCCAGACACTGAAAGAGCCATATTTGAAACGCGACGGCGAGTTATCACCTTCACATCATCGTAAACATCCAGAACAGCGTCGAGCGGGGTGGTTGGGGACGTTGGGGTCGCTCGGATGTCCCCGTATGCGAGTACCGTATTGCTTGGCACTAAACGCAGTTGGCTTTCCAAAGAGGGCACTCCATCCCATCAATTACATTGCCACTCTTCCTCATCTCTCCCGAGCGCACCATACTTGTCGACGTGTAGCACGTGAATTCATGCCAGTTGCGTAGAGGCAGAAAGGCTGCCTGAGGACTGCGTTCCTGCCCGGAGTAATCGTATCTCACGACTACCACAAAGAAATCTTCTCTTTCTAACTCTGCACCCCAAGTCATAACACAATGCTGTCTAGTGCGCCTGTAGGTTCCCGCGTGTCATGTCTCACTTCTTCTTTCACTTGAAGCTCGAGCTGTATCCCACTCCAGCAGAGAGCACCACCAGCTCCAGCGACCAGGCAAGCTCTTCTTCCAACACCTCATCCTTCTCCACTGGCCAGCAGCAATTCGCCCCTCGTCCCGGAACCGACATTTTCAGCAAGACCGCCCTTCCAGCACATCGCACGAGCAAGTGGCCTAGCCAGACCTTCACCAAACGTACGAGCCCGTCGACAAACCGATCATCTACACCAACGCGCTCGTCGTTCGACTCACCACCCAACCACATTTCGCCCGAGCACGATCGAGGCAAAGAGTCGCATGGGAACGCTCTACTACTGCCAGAGCGCAGTTCGAACTTGAGGCGAGACCTGCCGCCGTCGCCGCGCATACCCGTTACTTCCAAACACTCGAACGAGGCAGCAGCGCAGGACTGGCGATACGACAAGGTGGAAATTGAGAGCATAGACATGGAAAAGAGCAAGACAAGTGCCACTGGTGGCCTACACACCAAGGCTGTATACGTGCCGAGCGATTCCAAGACGACAGAAGCAGGCTGGGGCGTGGTCCACCTCTACCGCGACCTGGAAGAGAGCAAGGCTTTGGATGCAGATGGTCTACCGCAGAAGAGCTTGGAACGTACGGCGAAAGGAGCAGAGCAAGATGCCAAATTCGAACCCGAAGACTGCTCGACATTGTGCATACTGGCGGTCCCCAGCTGGATGATGCCTTCAGATCTGCTCAGCTTTCTAGGCGAACAAGCAAGAGAGGACGTCAGTCACTTTCGATTGATCCGCACGGCACGAGCGAACAAGTACATGGTGCTGTTGAAGTTTCGTTCGTCAAAAAAGGCACGAGATTGGCAGAAGGCGAACAATGGACGTCTGTTCAGTGATCTGGAACCGGAAAACTGTCATGTCGTCTTCATCAAGAGCGTCGAATTCCTGTCGCCTGACGAGGACGTGACCTCGACAACATTCCCGCACAACACCAATGATCCCTTCACTGCGTCAAATGGTGCGAACTCAATACTACTCAGCAAGCCTATGCCGCCGCCTCCGCCAAACCTACTCGAATTGCCGACATGTCCAGTCTGTTTGGAGCGCATGGATGAGACGACTGGGCTGCTCACCATTCTCTGCCAGCACGTTTTCCATTGTGCATGCCTCGAGAAATGGCGAGGCTCAGGCTGTCCCGTCTGCCGATATACTCATGCTCCTTCATACACCTTCCCGTTCCCACGCCCGGGTGGGCCAGAAGATGAAGAACAGGAGACCATGTGTTCAGTCTGCGCCGGCACGGACAATCTTTGGGTCTGTCTCATCTGTGGCAATATTGGCTGCGGACGGTACGACTCTGCTCACGCCTATGCACATTACGAAGAGACGAGCCACTGTTACGCCATGGACATCAATACGCAACACGTGTGGGACTACGCTGGTGATGGATATGTCCACCGACTCATCCAAAGCAAACCACCTACAACTCCCGCTGCCACTCATGATGGATACGGTTCTGGATACGTTGATATGCCAGCTCGCAGCCGCCATGAGAATGAAGCTTTCAGAGCAGAAGGCGGCGACAGTGTCCCGCGCGAGAAGATGGAAAGCATGGCGACCGAGTACACATATCTACTTACTTCGCAACTCGAAGGGCAGCGTCGCTACTTCGAAGAGCAGGTCGCTCGCGCCGTCGACAAAGCTACGCAAGCCTCTCAGCGCGCAGAAGAAGCTGCCACTCATGGAAGTAAACTCGAAGCAGAAGTTTCACAACTAACTACCAATCTCTCCGATCTGAAAACCCAACTCCAAAACGCAGAAACTAAACTCGAAAAAGCTGAAAAATCCCGCGCGAAATTTGAGCAAATGGCACGAGATATGGGGAATAAGTGGCGAGAAGAAAAGACAATGAATGAAGGATTGAGCCAAAGAATCACGAAAGCGGAAGAAGAAGTCAAAGCTGCAAAGGAGGACAAGGAGAAAGTCTTGCAAGAGAAGAAGGATTTGGAAGATATGAATCATGATTTGACGATGTTTATTTCTAGTCAGGAGAAGGTGAAGGAGTTGCAGGAGCAAGGGGAGGAGGTTGTAGAGGGTCATGCTTATGCGCCGGAACAACAGCAGCAGCAGGGTGGGAAGGGCAAGAAGGGGAAGGGGAGGAAGAAGTAAATAGCTATGCTGGCGTTTCAGCCTGTTCGTCTTGAGGAACGCCTACAGTGGTGCAATTCAACGAATCCGAGCTTACAATGGAGAATTGTTGATTCGGTTGATGCGTGTGTGTGTGATATATATACTTTTATCATTGCCCTATTCTCCCACATGTTTTTCGTTCCATTTCTCTTGTTCTACCTTTCCCGTTTCCAATTCCCTATTTCCTTGTCTATTGCCCTGTTGGTTCAATTCATGTTCGCAAGTTTGTGTCGAGTGCCGGTGCTGGAACCTTGTCGTGCTGTTCTCTTTGCTTCTTGCTGTATTATTTGTATCGTGGTTTCAAGTCTCGTGAGAAGACGTAAAATCATTTCGTACACGCTATCCCGACACGGCGAGGCCGGATGATATGTCAAAATACCGGGAGCGTGGCCACAAGGCCGATGGAAAGCCCGAAACAGTGATACACAGTTGAGATGAGTGTAGATGGCGCGAGCAGAGCGGAATGACTACAGTCATACGCCTCCAGAGGGGAACTGCATTGAGAACAGTATTGAGCAGATCTATACAACTTTCCATTCGTTCGCTCGTCATCTCGCGCCCATCTGCAAATTTTCCAACCGCGCACTGACTGCTTCAACAAGAGCCGTTTCGCGCTCAAGCAGCTGCCACACCTCATCCATTTTCCTCTGTCTGAAATCTGTGCCTTTGAAGTCAGAACTTGAAGTAGGTCTCGAAGCGCCCTCCTCCGTTGCAGCTTCACGTTCTTTCTGCAGTTGCTCTGTTTGTGATTTCAATTGCGCGACCACCTTCTGCACCTCCTCATATCTCGACAGAAGAGTGTCTCGCTCCTCCTCGTCTTCTTCTTCTGTCCTAGTCGTCAAATTACTGTTCTCCATTTGCAGTATTCCAGCAGGACCAGTAGTATTTGGCGATGCATTCTTGCCTCCGAGAACAGTTTGCTGGATCCTCTCCACCTCTTCAGCGAATTGCCTCTCCCTAGAAGACAATTCTTTCCCGGAGACAGTCCGCATCTTCCTTCGCAGTCGTTCAACACGGTCTTGCAGCTCCCGTGTCTTTTCTCTCTGACCCTCAACTCGCTTCTGAATCTTGTCGCGGCCCCCTCGCACCAACTCTGGCTCACCAGGTCTCTGACTTTGCGGGAACTCGTCTTCGCCAGTAACGGAATTGACGCGATTGGAAAGGTCTCGGACTTTGGCGACTTGATCCTTCATTTCGCTCAGCATTCGATCGACTCGTCTGAACAATTCTGCAGCTGCCGTGTTGATTGCGTGGGTCTCATTGGACAGGATCTGATGAGCGGCTGTGAATTTCTGCAGAGTGTAAGGAGAAAAATTGAGTTCGCCTCTGAGGTTGCCGAGATCAGCTCCTGTACTGCTGGCGCGGCGCCAGACTTCGATTTGGCCTGGGAGTCGAGAAGGTTGGAAGAACTCGTCTGGAGGTATGTATGGATTACGCGACTCGAAGGTTATCAGAGGATTGTTGCGGTGGTATTCGTCGGGTTCGAAAGGATGACTTGCAGCGACGGGCTGGTCTAGCAGTGCAGCGAGTGGGCGGGAGGAAGCCGACGTCAGAACGACAAACTCTGCGTCAATAGCATCGATTACAGCGATGGCTGAATTGGCCTGCTCGAGTGGCTCGAGCGGATTTCCCACAAGATGCTCCACCGTCGTGCTTGAGGAGTTGAGTATGACATCCAGGCGGAACTCCACACCCTTCGTTCCATCTTGAGGTGCTAATTCGTCTTCAAGAGCGGCAATCCAAGGTTTGAAGGACAAGCTGTAGATCCCCGATGGTTGTGTTGTGAAAAGCTCGTATCGGCTCTCGGGAGAGTGCGTGAATGTAGGATACGTGGTGGCTGGGCCGTTGGCAAGGTCAAGAGTCTCGAACAGGAGTAGATTGTGCGTCGAATCGTCCTCGAGCTGGAAAGCACGCGAGCGTTTCATGGGTAACCACTCTGCTTCCACGCCTTCGATGTTCAGGCATACGTGAATTTGGTTCGTACTCGTCGCCAGACAGACGATGCCGATGCTCAAGCCTTCGCCGACTGAGCGTTCTTCGTACTCCTCGTCATCAAAAAGATCATCCTGGTTGACCTTTGGTGCCACAACATGAATGTCGGTAATCTCCCCAGAGAGCGGTTCAGGCGACAGCTGGAAAGGCCCTTGCAACTTAGCGATGGGGCTCAACTTCTTTGGTCGCTCGTAGACATCCATGTCTTCCCTTCCTGGAATGCGAATTGGTTCTTGTTCATCGAGCTCCTGCAACCAAAGTTCCTGCTGTCTCGCGACACGCCTCTCTGCTTCTGATGCTTCCTGATCGTGGGCAAGAAAGTTTGACTTGGCGACGACGCTCGTACTCAGACTGGGCAGTAGCGTGGGAGGAGCGTAGAAATGGACCGGCAAGAAAGGACAGAGCGCATAGACATCTCCCTCAGTCATGGCAACCCAAAGAGTCATGCTCGACCACCCATCTTCATCGTCCCCAGCTGTGCCTCCAAAGCACGCTCCGGCAACGAGCATGTCCACGTCATCTGCAGAATATCCCTTGTTGACACCGTATTTGCTTGCGGACAAGTCCTCTCGCGCAGATGTCGCATTTGCCAACTTCTTCAGATCGACAGCGACTGTCGGCTGCGAGAATGTGCTTCGATCGTGGATGTTCAACTCCCAGAGTCTGACACAAGCGTCTCTTGTAATTGTAACCAAGCCACTGCCGAGAGAAGACAGTGGATGCCATATGGCGCTGACTATCGGTGACTTCTCCAGTACGTGCGCTGTTTCTCCCACCGTGAAGTATCTCATCTTGTGCGGTGCTTGCTCCGGGGAGCGAAGCTGCTCGGGTGATGGTAGGATGCAGACATGGCAGGTGTGTGATGTCAGGATCGCGATTAAATTCCCGTCTGGCGCAACGGATATTTGCTGGATCTGTCGGTCGGCTGGTACTGGTGTGAGGAGCACTTTGTACGATGGCTGCTTCTCGGTGTCTCTGCCATGTCGTCCTTCTCGCTGCTCTCCTTCGTCTTTCAAGTCCCGCAGATCGGCCCAGCGCAACTCCTTGCCGACTGCGAAGAATACCTCGGTCCCGCGATGTGCAATCCTCTTCGTTGGCGCATCGTGTTTCTGTGCAGCTCTTGTCTTGTTCTTGTCCTGGAAGAACTCAAATCCGGGCGTGCTGTAGTTCAGCCAACGCGGCGCGCGATCCAAGACTCTGACCATCTTCACATTCACACAGGCCTCAATCCGTCTCCCGCATATGCATGCCCAAGCGGAGACTGGTGAAAGTGAAGTGGAAACGCGACTTGCGGATCAAAACCCGCGTCAAGCTCCAAAGCGGCTGCTCCCGCGCGAACCTACACCTTCACCCGTCCACGTCCACGACAACATCCCTTCACAGACATTCAGACCAATCGCAACACATTCGCCACGATGCCCTCGAATTTCCAGATGCGCAGCACGGTGGAGCGGCTCGACAAGCCGTCCACCTACGCCATGAGCAAGGTGAGCAGCTGCCGTTCCTCATCCACCACGCGATCTGCCAATAACTAACACCACCTCTCTCCACAGTACAAGAAGCGCAAGCGGAATGCCGACGAAGGTCCTGCCGAAGGCCGCGCCCCCTCTCCCGATCTCGAAGAAAAACTCTCCAATGCCACGACCCTCTACGTCGGAAACCTCTCATTCTACACAACGGAAGAGCAAATCCACTCTCTCTTCAGCACGTGCGGCGAGATCAAACGTCTGGTGATGGGTCTAGACCGCTTCGCTAAGACACCTTGCGGTTTCTGCTTCGTCGAGTACTACACCCATGAGGACGCGCTGGATTGTCTGAAATATGTCGGAGGAACGAAACTTGACGAGAGAATCATTCGAACGGATTTGGATGAGGGATTCAGTGAGGGGAGACAGTATGGACGTGGTAGAAGTGGTGGACAAGTAAGAGATGAGTATCGGGAAGAGTATGATCCTGGGCGAGGAGGATATGGAAAGCAATTTGCGGCGGATCGCGATTATGGTGATGAGTACGGGCAGGGAAGATAGACGCGACGCGACTGTGCTGTTGTGATCAAACTCTGTGTCACCACGCCGGCGCGCGGTCATGAACGCGCAGAGGACTTCTGCATCTTTTTTTGAGGTCAGCTTCGAACAGCTCGGATTTGAGAAGCCTCCACGAGTGAGATGTTCGATTCAGCAGAAAGAAAGTGGTTGAATCGGCGACCAATGCAAAGACGAGATCGAGCATGGCGTTTGGGCGCAATCGAAGGAAATTCAAGATACCCTATCAACGAGACACAAAGAAACGGTTGGAAACGATGTCCAACTTCAAACCAGATGTCTGCGGCATTCAGGCAATACGCGCTTACAAAACGCTAGTCTACGCTCGACGACTCCCGGTTCTGGTCCGGGCCAAAGGTTGACTGCACCAATGCGCCGAGGTTCCGCGCGCGTGCCAGCTGTTATCCGAGGCAGCGAATGTGAGGTAACGAAGATAGAAGTCGTACCACCGGAAGCATGTGATGCAGACCAGAGATCATCACCACGCTCGGCAGTCTCGCGTACGCAAGCAACGATTACATTATGCTCGTACTCACTTCCAGCGATTCGAGCCCAATCGATCAGTGGCAGATGCAAGTGAAGCTCCGGGAACAGCTAGCTCATCAGAAACAGCTGCTATCAAGTAGCTCGGAGAACATGGCGCAGAACAGATTCATCACAAAAGAAAGCTCATACTTCGATTTTTCCAACTTCTCATACCAAAGTTACAGCCACACTCCTCTCCAGCTCGAATATGTACAAGAGTGTAGTAGTCTTCGTAGGTTTCGTAGTCGTACCAAAAGCCGCCCTAAGCAAAACCAATCCGAAGTGCGCGCACCGCTGCTCCCTCTATGCTCTATCCGATCCGTTGTATGTCTATAGTGTAGTTGTTGTTGTGTGTAACCCGTTTCAAAGCTCCTTTGAGTTGATTTCAAGTTTCGTGATACTGTTACAATTGCTCCGAGATAACACCGCCCCGCTATGCTGCAATAATAGTGGTGGTGGTGTTGTGTGCGCGCGTTGATGAGACTGATCGATTCGTTTAGACGTACTTGCACATCATGGCAACCTGGGAGGTGTTAGTGGATGGATTCGGGAGGAGGCGTGGCAGATGGAGCTTACCATGAGGTCGAAAAGACCAATGGCTTCGACGAAAGCGAAACCCAGAATGGCGTAAGAGAAGAGCTGGCCACGGAGAGATGGGTTGCGGGCAACAGCCTGGAGGAGAGCGGCGAAGACCAAACCAATACCGATACCTGGACGCTCGAGTCAGATAGCTGTCTCTATCAACACAAAGCAATGGATATCCTTACCGGCACCACCGAGACCAATGGCGGCAGAACCCATACCCAAGTTCTGCGAGACCTGGACAAGGGCGTTGGCCATCTCAGAAGAGTAGGCACGCTTGGCCTGGGCACCGATAGGGGAGACCTTGGTGCGGGCGGCCTGCATGATGGTGGATGTGCGCTTCATGGTGTTGAAGGTGGCGGTGTTGCGGGTGGCAGCTATATCGAAATCATCGTCAATGGAGCTGCACCTTCTGGAAGCTCTGCTTTGGAGCTCTCATCTTCTCCTCGCCGGAAGCTTACCAGAGTATGCACGAGTGAACTTCTGGAACTGAGCTGGGCGAGCGACCTTGGTGGTGCTCTGGGCGGCCATGGAGGCCATCTTTGGGACGGACATGCGGAGAGAAGAGGCCATTGTGATGGATTTGATGGGTTTGATGGTCTTCGTGATGGAGCGGAGTGGTTGTGATGAGCTGGAAGAGACTGGAGGGAGCTGTCACGGGGAAAGTGTGGGAGACAACGAGAGCAGATTTTTGCTTGAGGTCGCCGCTTAAAGATCGGGGAGTAGAGAGCAAGCTTGGACCTACACACCTACCTGGCCAACCTTCTGTGATTGGCACGGAGAGGCCCCTTTCACCGAAGAAAGTGATGTCGTTTGTATCAGGACCACTTTGTGTTCCGATGTTGCCCGGGACGCACAGGCAGGAGGACGCATATAAAATGCCATGACCTCGACCAACCTATGATTCGTGATGGATGATCCATTCCA
>JAASLG010000596.1:0-20094 GCA_013365235.1 Cercospora sesami | reverse complement strand
CCGCATCATTCTTACTGGTACTCCTTTGCAAAACAACCTTACCGAACTGTGGGCTATGCTGAACTTTGTATTGCCGAATATCTTCAAGTCCGCGAAGTCGTTCGATGAGTGGTTCAATACGCCTTTTGCCAACACAGGCGGTGGCGACAAGATGGAGCTGACAGAAGAAGAGTCACTTCTTGTCATTCGTCGTCTTCACAAGGTGCTCCGACCTTTCCTCCTGCGTCGTCTGAAGAAGGATGTCGAAAAGGATCTTCCCGACAAGCAAGAACGTGTTATCAAGTGCAATCTTTCCGCACTCCAGGCCAAGCTGTACAAGCAGCTCATGCAACACAATCGCATCAATGTTATTGGCGCTGATGGCAAGAAGACCGGTATGCGCGGTTTGAGCAATATGCTTATGCAGTTGCGAAAGCTGTGTAACCATCCCTTCGTGTTCGAGGAGGTGGAGGACCAAATGAATCCAAACAAACTCACGAACGACCTGATCTGGCGTACGGCGGGTAAATTCGAACTGCTGGACCGTATCCTGCCCAAGTTTCAAGCGACAGGACACAGAGTCTTGCTGTTCTTCCAGATGACACAAATTATGAACATCATGGAGGACTTCTTGCGATTCCGAGGCATCAAATACTTGCGATTGGATGGATCCACAAAAGCCGATGACCGGTCCGATTTGCTCAGATTGTTCAACGCACCCGACTCTGAATACTTCTGCTTCTTGCTATCCACTCGCGCCGGAGGTCTTGGTCTCAACTTGCAAACCGCCGACACGGTCATCATTTACGACTCTGATTGGAACCCTCACCAGGATTTGCAAGCACAGGATCGTGCTCATCGTATTGGTCAAAAGAATGAAGTGCGTATTCTTCGTCTGATTACTAGCAATTCGGTTGAAGAGAAGATTCTGGAGCGTGCTCAATACAAGCTTGATATGGATGGCAAGGTCATTCAAGCTGGTAAATTCGACAACAAGTCCACCAACGAGGAACGTGACGAGATGTTGCGTGTCATGCTGGAGTCTGCAGAGGCCGTAGATCAAATGGAGGGCGACGAGATGGACGATGATGACCTCAACGACATCATGATCCGACACGAGCACGAGCTGGCCATTTTCCAGGAGATTGATCGGGAGCGAGCCAAGAGCGATCGCTATGGCCCCGGCGACAAGAAGTTGCCTCGCTTGCTCGGCGAGAGTGAGCTTCCAGACATCTACATGAATGATGACAATCCCGTGGTAGAAGAGATTGAGGTCAACTATGGCAGAGGCACTCGTGAGCGTGCCAAGGTGAAGTACGATGACGGACTCACCGAAGAACAATGGCTCGAAGCCGTGGATGCAGACGATGACACGATCGAGGACGCTATTGCGCGGAAGCAGAAGCGTATTGCCAACCGATCAGCAAAGAAGGAGTCACGACTACGCGATGGCGAAGGCGTTGATACCCCTCCCCCTGGTATGGATAGTGAGGACGAGTCGCCGGCCCCCAAGAAGCGCTCCCGAACGAAGTCTCGGCCGGAAAAGCGAAAGGCGGATGAGGCGTCCATGGATGGCTTGCCCGAGCCACCGAAGAAGCGTGGTCGAAACCAGAAGATCACAGAGACGCTATCAAAGGAAGATCGTGAATCACTCCAGCAGATCCTTGACAACGTGCACGACTCGTTACAAGATCTCGAAGAGGAATCGTCTGACCCGAACGTGCCTCCGCGCGGCATCATTGACCCCTTCCTCGAATTACCGCCGAAACACGACTATCCAGACTACTACCAACTGATTAAGAACCCCATCTGCATGAAGCAAATCGAGAACAAGATCAACAAGAAGCAGTATCAGAGCGTGCGGCAGTTCAGAGCAGACATAGCACTGCTGTGCAACAACTGTCGGCAATACAACGATGATGCTAGCATATTGTTTGCTGACGCACACACGATTGAGGTGAGTCATTCCAGTGCCTGCAGATTTGAAGAAATTTACTGATCTGCGCCCAGCGTGCTTGTCTCGAAAAGCTTCGCGAAGAAACTGCCAACTTCCCACAGTGGCAAGACTTTGATGGCGATAGCGCAGATGGCGGGTCGACCAGGCCTATGTCGGGTGTCAGTACACCGCAGCCAGCCAAGTCAGGCATCAAACTGAAGCTGAACGGCGCGAGAGCTAATGGCAACTCATCGCGGGGCGGCACAGAAAGCGTGGCTCAGAGTGACGACGAATAGAGGCTCTACGACTGTTCATGGCGACAAGGATGGATTTGTTTGCACGATACCGGCGTCGAAGGAATTGAGATTGGTCTGACAAGATCATCCGCAAGGAGCTTACCTGCATGGCATCCGCGTCATGCATTGGCGGGAAGCGAGTTTCATTTCACGCAGAGAGGAGAAAGAAGCAAGCTCTTTTGACGAGACGAATGGCAGAGTTATAGTAGACGCCTGGCATGGGGTGGTTTCAGTGCTTCTACACTACTTCAGCTTATGTATTCTATGCTGCGTCTCTTAGGAGAAACAAGTAACGCTGTCAAGGAACAGTATTCACTACGTTTACACTCCAGTCTCATAATCAAGCCCTCAAGTGGTCGGGTTCGAGGTCTCGGCGGGATGTCATTAGACTTGTCATGACACCACTCGTAGCGAGACACGTTTTTGTGGATATTTTGAGTCTTTTCTCTATACAAGGGCATCTGTCGTTCTCCATACACGGCCTCCGAAGATTTCAAGTCCATGTGTCGCAAATATGAGCTCTCTGCCGTCATCGGCACCTTTCATCATGTTCATATAAACCCGCTCATGTATCTCAATATAGCACTCCCTTCGTGCTCGGCACTTCTCCTTCCCTTCCAGCAACAGGTGTCGTCGCAAACCTCAACGCAACAGCCAAAGCCTTGAACGCAGACTCAGCACGATGATGATCATTATTTCCTCTTAGGCAATCCACATGCATTGTGATCCCCGCATGCAACGCAAAACTCTCCAAACAATGCGGTAGCATCTCACAGCTGAGATCTCCAATCTTTTCTCGCTTGGTTCCTAGATCAATGACCGAGTATGGACGATTCGAGAGATCTACGACCGCGCGGGAGAGAGCTTCGTCGAGAGGTGCGTAGGCTGATCCGAAGCGTGCGAGGCCTGTGATTGTGCCTAGGGCTTGTTTAAAGACTTGGCCCAACGCGATGCAGGTGTCTTCGGCTGTGTGGTGGTCGTCGATGTGCAGGTCTCCAACGGTTTTGAGGCGGAGGGACCAGCCGGCGTGTTTGGCGAGGGCGTGGAGCATGTGGTCGAGGAAGCCGATGCCGGTGGAGACGGAGATGGTTTGAGATTTGGAGGCTTGAGTGGCGTGGCCATCTGTTGTGCCGTTGGCGATGTTTTCGAGCTCGGGGAGGGCGCCGCCGTCGAGGTTGAGGGCTAGTTGGATTTTGGTTTCGTTGGTGTCGCGGGCGATGGTCGCAGAGCGGATGCGCTTTTCGGAAGACATGGTGCGTGGTATTCTTGTTCAATGGTGGTCCGTAGAAGCTGTTCAATCTGAGGAAGATGTGAGGGTATGTGGCAGAGATTCTACAAAAGTTGTTGTGACGTCGGATCGCTCTTACTCTGAAGCACAAGCATTGGCCAGACCCTGCAGCCACCGGCAAAACCTTAAATCCGTGCCTGCCTCTTCGACATTTCTTCAGGAATTCCCAGGCTTATCGATACCTTCTCACAGAGCTCGCAAGTTTCACGGCCTTCAAAATGTCACACGATGAAGAGATGGCCGATGCGAGCGCGAGCGCGGAGGTCAACGGCGAGGAGATTGTGGTCGGCAAGCAGCGACTAACTCTGGTGTGATTTATCTGCAAAATCATGGCGAGAGAAGACAAGCTGACTGGTCGCAGCTTCGTGGATCCACCGACACGGCTGCATCGTTCGCATTCGAGAAAGAAGACCACACTCTAGGCAATGCGCTTCGATACATGATCTCCAAGAAGTGAGCCGAACCTATGCCAAGAACCATGGCATCAAGCCAGATTCTAACAAAAATGCTCATAGTCCTGATGTCGAGTTCGTCGGATACTCAATACCACACCCTTCAGAAGCCGTCATGAACCTGCGAATACAAACATGGGGTAGGTTGACTGTGCGTCGTCACTGTGATGAGCGAGATCGCTGACATTCACGCTTCAGATAACGTCAGCGTTTTCGAGGTCCTCAAGAAAGGTCTTCAAGATCTTGCGGACATGTGCGATGTTGTCGAGGAGAAGTTCACCACTGCACGCGATGACTACATGGCTCAGAACCCTGATGGCGTGCACGACAAATGATGAGAGCACGCAAAAGGGGAAGGAGGCTGTCAGTACCAGCCACGCAAGTCATCCGAGAAGAAGAAGCGCATGAATAGCAGAGCGGAGCCGAGATTGGCTCGAAGGTGGGATGGCCGATGTTTGAGAAGCAGTCTATGCTACCATGGATGCGACCAACCTCCCAGGCCGACTCGATGTGAATCAGCAACAGCTCGAGGAAGCGAATCGCTGCGACGAGCGGACCGTACGAAGCAGGCACGATTGTGATAGTCAGGGAGAAAGGGCTTGCCGTTTTGGCAGGATAAGACAGGGCGCAAGTCAGTTGGGTAGAAGCAGCCTTGATACGGGTATGATATATACAACATGCTGCAAGCTCTTTCGTTACGGTCCGTGCTCTACACTCAGTTGCGGCCCTGTCATACATCGTTAGTCTTTGCCCCATGCGTTGTGCCAGACGGTACTGACCTCAATGAAGCCTTGAATGAAGTTCTTCGGCAGTCTCGCCTGAGGATCCTCCTCCGCTCGGAAATACTTCAGCACGTGCGTGAGTTGTTTCCAGAAGTTCAGCGTTTCCTGCAGCGAATACAGTCAGCGACTTGCCCAGGAGTTCCAGTACTCATGCATTCGTAGCATTTTCTCATGTACTTCCTCTCTCACTTCGCTGAGATATCTTATCGCGTCTCTCGGTCCCGCTTTCTCTTGTCCCCTCATAGTTGGACTTACCTGAAACTCCTGATGACTATTCATCAACAGCACATCCACCGTCTTCAACTGACTGACATATCGATGCCGCTCGAATTCCTGCCTGACTTTTGTGCGAATCGAGGAGACGGGCATGTTGAGCGAGTACATGGTTTGGACTTCCGGAGCCTGAAGCACCTTCCCATCAGCAAGAACTCTCCTCGTCCTCCGAACACCAGCGCCCTGTGCCCACGCTGCGGAGGCCTCCCAGTGCCCATTGCAATATTATCCACGTACCGCCCTCAACCAGTCCCGGTAACTCGCGAGAACCCTCGTCTTCGCATCGCTCCAACTCTTTGCTGTTGTGCAGGTTAGTCTCGGCTCGCTGTAGGGGATCTCGAGGTCGGTTGCGTCGTACATGAGCGCGTCCGCTGCGCGAGGTATGTCGGGTTTATGACCATGGTGTGCGATGGTGTGTGCGAGAGAGTGGGGAGAGAACTACATTCGTTGCGCGGTCGCGGGCGCTCAGATGTGAGGTCGAGCTTCGGAAAGGCGCATTGGAAACACCTTACGTAATCAGTCAGCCACATTGGAGTTGCAGCCACCACCAACATAGCGGATACAGCAACACCATTGAGAGGAAGAGTGAGCATTACAGTGATCTGGTCAATTGCGATCAATTACTCTCTATGCACGTATGGACAAGTATTTACAGCTACAGCCGAACAGAAAAAGGAAAATCGATCAATTGACAACGCAAACCGCCCATGCTCCATGTCCGTTAACAGTACAACGCTTTTTCTAGCACATATTTTGAAAAGCAGTGGCCTCTCGCTCCTACTTCGAAGCGATGACGGCCTCCTCCCCAAGGCCACACAAGCGGCTCCGAAATGTAAAACGCAGAGCAAGGAAAAGCAAAAAGAGACGCATGCTCGCCGCCCGATGTATCGATGCTCTTCATGCCATGAGAGATCATATAGCCATCATGTATGCTTCATGTCTACGTCTCTCGGTCATACTCGTGTCGACTAGCTGTCATCGACCAGCTTTCTCGCATCATGCGCCTTCTTGGCGTCTTTGTGCAGGATGTCAAAATCACCAGTCATCTCACACATGCCTCGGAAAATGCCCTTATCCGTGCTGATGAGGTCGTATGGGTCACCATATTCAATCACCCGACCTTGATCGAGGACCAAGACCTTGTCGTAGTCAATGATGGTTTGCAGTCTGTGTGCGATAGTGATCGTCGTGTTCTTAATCTCTCGGATCGTCTCTTGAATCTTGGAATCGGTTGCGTAGTCTATAGAAGCAGTGGCCTCGTCCATGAGCAGAACTTTGGGTGCCTTGAGCAACGCTCTCGCCAGGCAGAGAAGTTGCCGTTGACCTTGGGATAGATTGGATCCGTGCTCTGCAACGGGTGAGTTGAGGTTGCGGAAGATGTTCTTGTTCTCGAGCGTTGTTGGGCTATCCGGAGTGGTCCGGCTCTGGGCAACAGCTGTCGTCTTGCTGGTCGCTGCAAGCTTCTTGGTGGGAGTGTCAGGCGAGGTGCGGTCCGAAGCATTTGTTGGCGTGTCTGGCCGTGAGTTGGATGCCGAGTTGCTTGCTGTGGCAGCTCCGACCAGTTGAACGCCTCGGAGGGCTTCGAAGATTTCTTCGTCTGTGAACAGGCCAAATGGGTCCAGGTTGCTGCGTACTGTCCCAGTGAAGAGCGTGGGATCCTGAGGGACCATGACGATGTTTTCTCGCAGGTCTTGAAGACCGATGAGGCCGACATCGATATTGTCGATCAGGATCTTGCCCTGCTCTGCTTCAAGAGCTCGGAAGAGAGCCAACGCGAGCGAACTCTTGCCAGCACCAGTCCTGCCAACGACGCCAACCTTCTCGCCCGGCAGAATCTTGAAAGTAACGTTCTTGAGGACGAAATCGAAGTCGCTGCGGTATCTGGTACTGTAGTCGATGAACTCTACAGCTCCCTGGCTCGGCCAGTTTGCTTCAGGTCGATTCTCCGGCACAATCGGTGCAGCTTCTTGGTCGACGTCCAGGTACTCTTTAACTCGCTCGATAGCGTTCATGTTCTGTTCATTGCTTGCATAAAGTCGAACGAACCAGAGCACGTTCTCAGTGAACGTCACAGCATAGGTCATAGCCAGACCGGCAGCACCAGCGTCCACTCGTCCAACACTGAGAATGACGAAAACTCCAGTGAAGAAAGAGACTAAAGCACCGACAACATCGACACGGAATGCCAGCCATCTGTTTGCTGCCCAGAGGTAGATGAAGGGTCGCGAGTGAGTATTCACTCGATGCAGATTTTCGCGGATGAAGCGTCGCTCATCTCCGTACGCTCGAATTGTTGTCATGCCGGTCAAAGTCTCACCAAACTGTTGATACAGCGGGCTTCGCTGCACTGATTCTAGCCGCTTGAGATCTCGAGAAGAGCTGATGTACACTTTGCCGATCATAAAATAGAGAATGGTGATGAATACGCCAGCAATCAGGAAACCAGGAGTGATGGCTGAGATCAGGACAACAATGGTGATGATTGAGAACAGGCAGTGCACAACGCCGACGGCCACTGGTGCAAGTTCTTGGTCGACTGCTTCGATATCCTTGGAGAAGCGATTCATGATCTGACCAAGTGGTGTGGCATCGAAGAACCTGAACTTGGCGTGCATGACCCGCTCCATGAGCTCCCTATGCATGCGCTTGGAGGCTGACAGAGAACCACCGAAAAGCACACCTTCGCGGAGAAGTGTGATGACCATGTAGCCAACACCCAAAATTGCATAGCCGGCAAGATAGTAGCCCACGTTGACGTCGCCGTTCATGACTTTCATGCCTTTGATGTCTTGCAATGCGGACTGAGCTGTGAATGGCTGAGATGTGAACGGCATGTTCCAGACGCAAGTTCCCGTCCGGAGACAGCTTGAAGAGCTACTAATGCCACCACGGATGTGTGCAATGTTGTAGGTATGATTGTGTGCGACACCCAGCGCTAAGTATTCGTGCCTGGTATACGAGTTCGACCATCTCTGAATCCAGACATTGGTTGCAACCTGCGAGAGTTGTTGTAATGCGAAGCACATGGCTGCGAGTATCCAGTAGAACCAGCCACCCATGTATCTGAGGTACATGGTAATGATCGAGAGTTTCACCGAACCTGATGCCTTCTCCTCATCGAATATTCCCTTGCTGTCAATTGGCTTGTTCATGCCTGGGATGTCCTTCGAAATGACGTGCGTGAGGGGATCGCCGTGAAGTGTCTCGTTTGTCTCTGTTCTGTCGGTCTCTGTGCGCTGCAAATGTCCATTCGCATGACCTGGCCTGTCATTTGCGAACGAATGGAGTTCGCCGAGACTGTCGCCGCCGATGTCCGAAGGAACCCTCGAAGGCAACTTCGAGGCCACTGCAGATTGTGGTTTGAGATCAAACTTGCTTACATCCTCAGCAAGTTTGCCCGACTGAATAACATCGTATGCAGTGCCTTGAGAGGCTACTCTGCCGTTGTCAAGCACAATGGCGAAGTCGGCATGTGGGAGGCAGAGCACTGCATTGTGCGTGACCAGAATGCACGTGCGATTGTACATTAACGGGCCCATTAGAGCCTTGTCGAAGATCCATTTGGCGGTGTGAGAGTCGACTGCACTGAGAACATCATCGAGAATGACGTGACGAGCGTCTGAGTATAGTGCGCGGGCAAGACTGATGCGCTGCTTTTGCCCCCCGGATAACGTGACGCCTTTCTCTCCGACTAATGTCTGGTCGCCTCCATCGAGAATTTCGAGATCGCGCTGCAAAGAACAGGCAACAATGACGTTCTTGTATCTTCTTGGATCGAATCGGCTGTTGAAAATAATGTTATCCTTGATGGTTCCGTTCATCAGCCATGCCTGCTGAGCGCAGTACGCAACGCTTTCAGTCAGACCGGTATCTGGACTCTTCTTCAACTGCTCACGACTGCGACCTCCTGGCAGATAGACTGCGCCATTCATTTTTGTCATCTCACCAAGCAGTGCCATGAGCAGAGAAGTCTTGCCACAGCCAGTTGGTCCAATGATGACGTTGAGCTGCCCAACCTTGAAGAACAGGTCGAGATCGATCATTTTGAAATCTTCTGCATCTTTACCGCCCCAGCTGAAGGTTGCCTTCTGGAAACCAATGAGTGGCTCACCAGTATCGTGATCGAAATCCTCTTGCAGTTGACTGTATTTCTCCGTCTCTGGCTCGCTCAGATACTCTTCAACACGATCGATTGATACTTTGGATTCTTGCACGTGGGCAACCATGTCCGCGAGCTGATCCAGAGGCATGCGCAGCAAACTAAACAGTGACAGCGCGGTGAATGCAACAGACGGAATGAGGTCCTTCTTCTCGACGACCGTATAGACAAGGAATGTCAGGAAGGTGATGACCACCGGGGCTCCAGACCAAATGGTGGCGGCGGCTGCCCAAACGATGTATCTGTTGCGAAGGTACTTGAGTTCGACTTGGCGTTTCTCATCGACTGAGCCCAGGAACCTCTGCTCCCATGCGAAATACTTGATGATGCGAACATTTGTCAGAACCTCGTTCGTGACATGAATGCGGGCATCAGTGGCTGCGAGGATTTGTGCTTGCACTGTGCTGAACTTCCTCGCGATGTACATGTTGACTGGAAGCAGTGCTCCCATCATGCCAATGCCGACGATACTGCTATTACCTAGGAAAAGGTAGAGCAAGACAATTGCCAGAATGAATTGCACAGGCGTCTCGGCCCAGAGAAAGTGGAGA
This sequence comes from Cercospora sesami, assembly GCA_013365235.1. Taxonomy (NCBI): domain Eukaryota; kingdom Fungi; phylum Ascomycota; class Dothideomycetes; order Mycosphaerellales; family Mycosphaerellaceae; genus Cercospora; species Cercospora sesami. Next base: position 10,378 of record JAASLG010000596.1, on the reverse strand, counting down.
TAGGCACTAATCTCGGCGACCTTGAAAGAATCGACTGCCATGAGGTTGATGATCGCTCCAGAAGTGACCTGCTCGTCTGAACCTCCCGCTGGCTTGTCGGCGTCGGCTTCGTCATTTTGGCCGCTCTTCTGCTTCTTCTTGCGTCCGAAACTCAATGCTTTCTGAAGGAAGTTTCGCTTTCCCTCGTCATCATCTTTCGGCTTCGCTTGACCGAGGACCTTGTCGGCCGATGCTGCAGCGCGCCTTCTCAAAGCCTTAGCGTAGATCTCTCCAATGATGATGGCTCTCAATCTGATACAGATCTTTCTGCCAATCCACAGAGCTTGGCCATTTGCCAGAGCACTGACGCATCCCGTGACGAACAGCAGAATGACATACAGCCAAGCTGCATTTCGAGGAGTTTGCGTTGGTTCCTCCACGTATTGCAAGATGACTTTGAGCAGCAAAGTGGGCAGGAATGTGACGATACCAGAGATTACAGCCCAAAGACCCTGGATGATCAGGTCGCGTTTGAAGTACTTGAGTAGATGCCATGCTAGTATTGAGGTCTTCTTCAGCTGTCGATAGTCGGCCAGGATGACAGCAGCCTTGTCGGTTGGCATCAAGTTCCAGACATCCTTCATTTCGAACGACTTCTTATACCCGGTCCACACGATTGAGTCAACCCAGCTAAAGGTGGCCAAGGAGAACACGCTTGCGAGTGGCTCCTTTGAAGGCTCGATGTTCTCTTCGTATTCGATCTCCACTGCGTGGTTGCCTTTTCGTGAGCATAGTGCAATCATGGCAAGCAAGGTCGTGAGGGCGAAATGAGTGCTCATCAGAACCTCGGCCGTCCTCGATTCGGGATGTATGATCTCTGAACGGAAGACGAGCACAGAAAATACCCATTGGGAGCAGTAAAGGACGGCGGTGTGGTACCATAGCTGTGGGAATGACCATTTTGATGTGCTCGAGAACAGTAAACGGCCAGAAGCGAGTACAGCAATATATGCCCACACGGCGACTTCTGCAAATGCAGCCATCCTGCCTCTCGGCCTGCCCCATGCTTGCAGAATCAAAGCCGCAACTTGGACGCCTAGCTCGGCGAGCACTGCAATCTCCTCGATGAATGTGATCCATACTTCGCCTCTTGGTCGGTCCACCGTAATCGCCGAGGCATTGGTGTGAATCTTCGTCAGCTGCAGAGCCAGCTGCTCGTTCCGCCGCATCTCGTCGTCGCTGCCGGTCTCTGTCGTGGCATCGCTGTCACTGTCCACCTCTTCGCGCCCCGGCGCATCATGATGCCCGCCATTCGGTATTCTCTTGTAGCCTTTGCTTGATCGCTTCGATGTTCTCGTCGCTCGGAAGATTTGATATGCCAGGTACAGTGCCGATATCCCGCATGTGACCAACGGCAATAAGGTCTGCAGATAGTCATGCTGAAAGCACCGCGAGAAGTCGTCGCTGTGCCAGATCGCGCCTCTACACCGGGCGAACATGACTGCGGGCAGTACGGCGTGTGATCACTCCAAATCCGCGTGGCAATCGAGGTGGACGCACTCAATGGGGCATTGTGAGGAAGGCAAGCGGGCGGCGGGGCAAGACCACGGATTGTCAGGCAGCGAGGCGATGATGCGAGTGAGTCGCGATGAGTCGACGGTGGAGGCGTGCACACACAGCTCGACGGAAAGGATCGACGCTACCGGGTGATGTTATGTAGTAGCTGCGACGAGCTCGCGAACGCGCAACACGGAAGAGTTTTAGTGAGAAAGCAAATGGCAGCACGGCAACGAAGCCATGACGAAACGACTGCTAGCGGGAGTGCTCCGGCGCAGGCAAGCTTCGCTAAGTTCGCGGTTAGCCAGCATACCCACCGCACTCTGCAACGGCAGCATGGGCACCGATCCGCCGTTGGGAGATTATCACCGCCTACGGACACCGCAACACGCACCGAGCAAAGTCGGTGTGGCAGGTGAAGCCCCCGGCTAGCGACCAGGGCCTTATCTGCGATGGGCGCGGCCACTATGACTGAACGAGCCATGCGAAGGCCAGCTTTGTGCCGTCGTCGAAGGACAGCATTGCCGCAGTGCACAAGCTTGACCATCCTCCGCTTGCGTGATTTAGGCAGGTCTGGAGAGTGCATGCATACACCTCCTCCACTCTCCGCACGTTGTCATACGGAAACGCGGTAACGTCTGGCTGGGATGCGCATTATGTGTCACCCAGTCTATGCATATGTACAGGTGCGATGCCCGCAACGGTTGTGAGTCAATGCATCCTATCGCTCGGAACCACTGCTCTGCCCATCGAAACCGCCTCAACTGCTGGTCACGACAGCAACAACCTGCTGAACGCCCGCTACACCACCATGTATGCCGCTATATCGAGCATATACCGGTCTTTGTCGGTCCTGTGACTAATGCTGCCGATGCATGCTCATCTCGAAGCTGCGACAGGTGTCCATGCTGAGTACTTGGGTTTCGTGCTATGCACCTATTGTCAGTGCACGCCAAATCCAGCCGGAGATACGCAACTCACGTATTGTATGTCTTGAATGCGCTCCTTGAAGCGGTGAGCACCGGCACATGCTTTGATGGCTCCCATGCTCGTACTTGGCGTTGCAGCAGCTTATCCTCTGAAGGTGCCTTGTCCACCATATATGACATCCAGGCGTGCCTGACGTGGTGTTAGTGTTGCTCAGTGGCAATGAAGTGCAATTGAGCATACCAGCCCGGCTCTATCTGCGAACTAGGCATTGTCAGCAGTGTCTCAACATGTTGCCTGCCACGCGCGTGAAGCCTTACGGATCATATTCGCTGTCCTTGTAGTCGACCCAGCGTGTGCGCACTTTGTCCAATGTCAGTCGCCTCTTCACAGGCCTCTGAGCAGCCTAACATACGAGGCAGCTCCTCCTCCAGGTTCTCAAAGTACTTGTTGCCGAACCGGTCAATGCCAATCAGTGTTCCGCGCTTGGTATCACCTGTCTCCCTCAGTGTCCATCTATTGTCGCAGCTTTCGTCCTCGTCATACCGATATACTACCAAATTGCACTCAAGTCAGTATTCGCTGCATACGTGTCGTGACTGAACGTGAATCGGGGCATTCGTACATGAAGTTGGTGTCCGTACTCCTGCGAAACTGGTCAGCTGCTATTCGGACGCGCTCTTGCCGCAAGCGCATGTACCTTCAACCCAATGCTCCGCAGATTGCGGAGGGTCCGCATAATCGTCGACATGTTGGCGGTGTTGCGCTGCTCGGGGGACTGACAGCGCGATGTTGGTGGTCAGTAGTGGTGATGCTTGCCAATGGCGCTAGGAAGGGAAAGAGGTGGCCCGTGCGTCCAGTAAAACGTACGGCAAGTGTCAACATCATCCAGACTTCACCTTCTCCATCCACATCTCGATTGTTGCAGCATGAGGTTCCAATGCTAACGAGACGTGCACTACATTGCGTACGGGCCTCCAGGCAGGTCCGGTCGCTCAAGCAAATCAGCAGAAATGGCATTCTGCAGCAACGCTCCGCAAGCACAGCTTCGGGACAAGCCGCATCAACATTATCACCCCAGTCCTCGGCTTCACAGCTAGCAGTCTTCACTGGCGAGTTGGACAAGCTATCTCCTCGTTTCGACATCAGTGCGGATTCAATACAAATATTGAAATCACCCGCAGAGTTCTACGAGACCTTGAAGGTACAATATTGTTGGTTGACTCTGCGGCGCACTTGGGCTAACCAAGAACAAAGTAGACAAAAATCAGAAATGCAAAAAGGCGCATATATCTATCTACCTTATACATTGGAAAAAGCGAACACGAGTTTGTCAGTCACGACTTGTTCAAGATATTTACCAGTTCTAACCTGGGCAGATCGACACCATCCGACAAGCTTTGAGGTCAAACCCAGAGTTGCAAGTGTCGCTGTTGACCGACTATCTCCGCGGTACCCGCGAAGCGCCTAATCCATCATGTGCAAGCCTTCTCGCTTCGCTGATCCAAGAATTTGGTCCTGACCGAGTCGAGGTCCGCTTGTACCACACACCCAACCTCACTGGAGCACGCAAAGCGATTCTGCCCAAACGAATCAATGAAGGATGGGGCCTGCAACATATGAAGCTGTATGGCATTGACGACGAGATCATCATGTCCGGAGCCAATCTCTCTGATGACTACTTCACGAACCGACAGGATCGATACCATGTCTTCAAGTCGAAGCTCATCACGGATTACTTCTCCCAGCTGTACCGTACTATATGTGACCTCAGCTATCGCGTAGCGCCATCTGATAAGGAGGCAGGCGGCTTCATTGCAGAGTGGCCGCAAGCCAACATCCAACCCGAACCTCTCAAGGATCCAGGTGGTTACATCAAAGCAGCAAGCAAGGTACTGTTGCCTTTAGCCAGTCCACCAAGCGTCAAGACCACGCAGCCGGAGACGGACACCTCCGTGTATCCACTTGTGCAGCTGACACCGCTGCTCAAACCCGACAAGTCCACGGAACTACCGGCTCTGACCGGGATTTTGCGCACCCTGGGATCCCCAGAGTTCGCGGGCTCCAAGTGGACGTTCACAGCAGGCTACTTCAACATGACTTCGGAAGTGCGCGAACTGCTTCTGAAGACTAAGCCTGCATCTGGAACAGTAGTCGCAGCTTCCCCATGGGCCAATGGCTTCTACGGCAGCAAAGGAGTCAGTGGCATGTTGCCTGCTGCGTACAGTCTCTTAGGCCGACGCTTTCTAGATGCTGTATCAAAAGCGGGTCTCAGTAACCACATAGCCGTGAAAGAATGGCGCAGAGGCACAGTCAATACTCCTGGCGGCTGGACATATCATGCGAAGGGCATCTGGGTGACGCTGCCACAAGAACAGAATCCCAGCATAAGTCTGATCGGAAGTTCGAATTACACGAAGAGAAGCTACTCGCTAGACCTGGAAGCAAATACGCTCATTGTCACGCGAAACGCCGATCTTCAACGACGGCTGGGAGAAGAGCAGAAATGGCTTCAGGACTATGCCACACCAATGACACAGGACGACTACGCAAAGACAGAGCGTAGAGTTGGGCTGCATGTGCGATTAGCGATGTGGATTGTAACATTAGTCGGGGGGGCGTTGTAGAGAATACATCTGGAATTACGAGCATTGTATACAACTAACTTTTGCCGAGTGCAATAGCTTATTGCGGTGGTGCAGTGAGAAAGTTCTTCCTTCCGCGCCCAAGACATGGTTCTGGTAGAGAAGACAACCTTGTCCGCATGCTCGCTCGCATTGAGATCCTGAGGAGCCAAGACTTCTCTTTCTCCAATGAACCTTGCCAATCTCGATCAGGCTGGGGTAGCGCCTGTCCTTCCTCGCGTGCTTTGTCTGCATTGAATCTTCCCACGAACTTTGTCCAAGCGCGATACTGTAGGTCCAAAGCATAAGAGACCCTGCGTTTGTCAAGTGCGTACAAGGTTCTGATGGCATTAGTTACCAAATCCACCACTATCCGTACTCTCAGTACCTTCAAAGGGACGTGACGGACGTTGAGGCGCTCGAGTAGATGCGAACATGTTACCGAGCATACTTGGGCCTCGCGGCGTCGGCATGTAAAGAGGACCACCGTATGGCTCACCCGGCAACGGGATTGAATCCTTCTTCCGAGTGAGAGGAGGAAAGCGCTCGGAGTTCTCGCCGGAAATCTCGTTCTGTTGTTGCAGCTGCTTTGGCGCTCCCACCACTCCAACTGGTAGACCGACAGGGCCGCCCATTGACGGAACAGAAGAGTTCGTGTTCTGCGCTTTGAGAGCGCGGTTCTCGTTTTCAAGTTCTACCATACGACTCTCAAGGCCATTGACTTTCTGTGCAAGGTGTCCCACCATCTGCGTGAGGTGGCTCATGCCTCCTGAGAGCATGTCTGGTATCTGGTGAAGTTGTGCAATGACATCGGGAGATGGTGGAGGAAGCTGCATGGCGGGCACTTGAGATAAGGACATTGGTCGTCCGCCTCTGATGCCACGGGCTTGAGACCCGAAAAGTCCTGGAGACTTCGGGCGCTGTCCAGAAGATGTGAAGACATCCGTAGACTGACGGGCTGGTGCGATTGGGACAAAGCCGGATCTGCTAGTCTTGCGCTTCTTGTCACTGTGGGAGGGAGATGGCTGATATGATGTCGCCGGTCCCGTGTCGATGAACTCGCTGCGCTGAGGAGTGCCAAAAGGTGTGTTGCGCGGGATTCGCTGTTGATCCGCCATAGCAGGAGGAGGGTGGCTATGGGACGCTCGATCAAATTGAGGCACTGTAAATGATTCTTGCCCCATTTCAAAGTCGTTGGCTTCTGGTATTGGAGGATAGGAGGAGACTGAACTGTCCTGAGGCGCCATGTTTTCCGTTGCCGTGGCGACTTCACATTCACCTGAATCTTCAGCCGAGCCTTGAGCCGAGCAGTCAGCTGCTGCTGATGGAAGTGAGTCCCCTGAATGACGGTGGTGTGTGGGTCGCTCCGCAGCAGCTGATGGCACCCTTGAAGTGACAAGTGGAAGCGCAGATTCTGCGTTTGTCGCGTTGCGCGCAAGTACTCGCTCCTCTTCCAAGAACGAGCGCTGACTTGCTCCGTTGAAAGGACCATCTGCGTGATCCAGTGCAGCTCTCGGCGCTATGGGAGCATTGTCGTTCGGGAATCGGGTGTTGTTCGCGCCAGGAGCCATGACATATGTGGCTTTGTCAATTTTCATGTGGTACCAAGCTTTCGAAGTGAAATGTGATGTGAGTTGGACGAACAGTGCATGCCTTCTCGTGACCGTTGCTTCAGATTCTCCCGCCTTTTCGCCAGTTTCTCCATGGGCACAGTGCGATGCTAGTTGAAGACGTTCGTTCTGTACGTCGTCAATTCCAAGACGGAACGCACCGACAACTCATCTCCTTCACTTTGAGTCCACTCATTTACTCCGTTTGCATGTGGCGCTCTTCCCGCGTGACAAGCAAACGATTCACTCCGGCAGCACGGCACGGGAGCTGACCCACCCACCTGCGCACGCAGTATTTATTCAGCCATTTCTCTTCCTCGATTCCTCTCTTCTTCCTCGACACACACACAACCAAGGTGCCAACCTCCGCAACCCACCACACCTTCCACACACTTCAACACATCTTCAAAACACTTCATCACTCAAACAACATCCACCATGAAGTCCATCATGCAGATCGCTGGTGCCGCCATCATCGCCCTCATGGCATCCACCGTCGCCGGCTTGCCAGCTACCACTGTAAGTCACCTGTCACTCATCCTCGAAGCAAAGAGCTAACAATGTCCAGGGCGCCGACAACCAGGCTCCGGCCGCCATCGTCGCCGAGAAGGCTGCTCAGACCATCACCCCTAGTGGCTGGTAAGAAGTGTTTCGCCCCCTTTTCGAGAACATCTGCTGACATTCACCTCTCCAGCAACCCACCAGCTTGGGACCGCTGCAGCGCCGAGGAGAAGCAGTACCTGCTCGACCACGCCTGCGACTTCCGCCTGTGCCTCATGGCCGGCAACTGCACTCCCTGCTAAATGCGACCCTGAGGCGACTCGAGATTCCTCGACTTTGATGTCCTTCGACCACGAGGTCTGCGACTTTGGGTCTTTCGACGTTGGGGGTCATTGGTGTTCTTGAAGACTCCGCGGTTACGATTGGTTCGAACAGTGCAATGACGAGCTCTGCCTGATTCTTGGTAGCGGCGAAGTTACTCTCTACTCATCCTCATGCATCGCGCGCTTCGCGATAGCAGGAGACCAGCATAGACACGATGCAATGAAATGGCAATGAAATTGCAAACCTACTGAACATCTTCCAAGTGTCTCCAATGTCTCGTGCGTGGCCTCTGGCAATCGTGCAAGTATCGAGTCTTGATCGTTTCCTGCCCGTCAGCCTTTCCCGCTCTCCATCGGGGTCTTCGGCATCGTGCGAAATTCTTGTCGTGTGTTTTTGAGGAAGTGAATGGCGCGTGTGACACATCTCAGGGTTATTTATTCGAGCGACATCTTGCCATGACTTCGTCTGAGCCATCGCCATGTGCCTTGCGTCGCGACCGAGCGACCGGGAAAGAACTGTTGGTCAATGCCGCCACGCAGAAGCGGGCGTTTGTCCGCTGCATCTCGCGCAACAATGGAAGTGGCCAAACCACAACTTCCGGATGAGGACACAATGAAAGCGAGACGACCTCGCAAAGCTACCAAGGTGAGTGTCTCTTTGTATTCAAAAGGTCCTTTCCCGATCACGTTCCTTACCCTTTGCACTTACCCGTCGATCACGTATCGCAAGAAAAGGAAGAACTACTCGCAATGGCAGACTCACCTGCCCGTGTGCTATCCCAGCGTGTGGTAAGACTGACTTTGACCAAGCAGCCGTCGCTTGTGGTCAAATTGCCATTGAAGAGAGAGCTCGAAGATGCTCAAGACATGATGCCCAGGCGCGATTCGGCGGACCACACGACCTCAGCAGGTGCGGCTGCCGACATCGAGACCGCCATGGAAGACATACCCGAGCCTGCGAGCCCCTCTGCGCCAGGACCGACGGCCGCGGACAGTGAGATGTCGTCGAATGCGCCAAAATTCGATCCTCGAATGTACGGTCGCGAGCGGTCTAGTAGAGCACGTCCCACGAAGCCGAAGTATACAGATACAGATGTGGTACCTCGCGGACCGCAACCATCCGCGAAGAAACGCAAAATCAGCCACAGCATCGAGGACCCCCAGTCCCTTCCTACGACGCCGCCGACTGCGCCAAGTCAGGTGCGCACGCCGCCTCATGAGCCGGTTCCTGTCATGTCTTTCATGCCCCCTCCAGCGGCATCGTACATCGATTCGCTCGGCAACATTAGGCCGCTTCGTGATGAAGTCAGCGATCGGAGATATGTCGAGGCGATGTTGGATGAGCTACAGACCACCTTGCAGGTGGACCGTAATACAGTACACAAGCGCTCGGCAGGACGTGTGCGGGATCTGTTGTCGATGGCAGAATATCCGAACAACGACGAAGCGAAGTTCCTCTCAAAGAGCGAAGCTCTTGCAGAAGTGGCGCCTGGGAAGTTCTTCAATGGCCCCATTATTACGGCTGAACAGCAGCCTCTCCCATTGTCAACAGTGCCGGAGTTCCTTGGAGAGTACTACGACAATACTGCCAAAGCTCATATCCAAGACTCCAGCGCCAGGACTGGTAACACCGGGGTCTCAGTGCGTGCAGTCAATATGGGGAAAATCAAAGAGCGTTTTAGCTCAACTAATCCAAAGGATAAAGAGTACCCGTGGAACTTGTTGGAGCTCGCAACACACCATGATGATGGCCTGAGACCGCTGTTCTTGAGCAATGAAGACTGTCGGCTTATCACGAAACTGAAGATCCCCAACTCTGCCGATGAGACGCGTCGTCGGAAATACGAGCCAGGATTCAAGGACGTCGAGAAGTGGGCACTCCTCGCACAAGCAGGTGCCTTGACAGAACCCCATCAGGACTCGCATGGCTACAGCACTTTCATCACCCTCAACCAAGGCTGCATTGGCTTTGGCTGGCTCTCACATCCTTCCGCAGAAGAACGCGCAGCATGGAGGCGGAATCCTCAGCGCTTCCGAGATGGAAGATGGCGCTATGTTGTCCTCAAGCCTGGCCAAACTGTGTTCTTCCCAGCAGGCACCGTCCACATGGTCTTCCGCCTACGCGCAGCGGGTGACAGTCTTTCGTTTGGAGGCCATGTTTTGCGCTGTTCCAACATCGTACATTGGGTCAAGACTCTCTTGGAAGAGCACGAGAACCCGAATATCGTGAACGAAGACTTGAGCGAAGCGGCGTTGGGCTATCTCGATCGTGTGGAGAAGTTCGTGGATCAGGCAAAGAAGCTAGGACAAGAGGAGAAGTGGGGAGGAGCGCAGTCCATCGCCGAATTCAAGAAGCTGAAGAAGCGTTTTGTGGATCTGCCTAAGCCTAAGGAGCCTAAGAGCAAGAAGACTGCGAATGCTGCGACTTGATGGTGGTGGAATGTAGACAAGCATGAGACGCGAGGTGCCAGATCAGGGTGCACGGACTGTAAGCCAAGTATCACTAATGTTTCGGAGAGTTTAAGAAGCGTGCAACAGAGGGATTCAGCCCGCGAGAGATATGGCTATAGGAGAAGAAGTAATTGGAGACGATGGTAATGCTTGAGAGCATTATTTTGTAGAACTCATAATCACACCTGAGCGTCTTGCAAGAATATGCGAGATGACCTGAATGCAGGATGATGAGCTTGGCTCTCAACGAGCTAGCGCTATCTCCCACATTTACTTTCGCTGGTCGTGTGATTCGACCTGCGACTGATTTTATTCCGCCCTGTTGTCACATCTCCTGCCATGATCGTTATGTCAAGAGTCACTGGTACCGAGGCTGCTGTGGCTTGGTTGTATCTAGTCTATGAGG
>JAASLG010000595.1:0-20595 GCA_013365235.1 Cercospora sesami | reverse complement strand
GCTATTGCCACAAATGGCAGTCCACACAAAACACAAGTCCGGATTCCCACGTCTACCAGGGTCCGCTATCTCTCGAGACGGTAACGTCAAGGCGAGCCGTTCGGCATAATCATCGTCCTGCGTTACTTCCTGAGGGAAGTCAGATCCCAACGGCGGCCCATTATCGACACGAAGAACTGGGCGCATTTTGCATCGTCGACAGCAAATTCCAGGCCACGCAGATAGGGCAAAGCAATGGTGCGCAAGACATGGGATCTGCAGAGTTGTGGACTCTATCGGCGAAGTCCCGCTCACGTTGGCTCGACGCGAGTGGTTATCACATGCTAATAGTACTCTTTGTCCCGCACTCGTCTGCGCGCTTGGCCGACAAATTAGGGCAGGGGCAAGACGATCGACAGAGGCGTTGAATAAGATTTAACTTCTGCATCTCTTTGGCTGTGCACACATGTCTCTTTTGTCTTAGCCTTCGCTGGTCCGCAGCAATGGTTCGGGCGCGGTCAACGAATATGGCCCGGGCCCGAACTGCTACACATTTTGTCTGCAACAGCTATGGAAGCTATGGATTCACGGCAAGCGAACTTTGAGTTCTCTGCTTGGTGAAGATCGACACGCAGCATGTGCTCTCGCATCGGAAAGTAAACAGTCAGCATACAAGCTTTGAAGTATGACGCCGCGTTCCTGTCTTTCAAAGCATCTCCGCAGAACTCCAATTGTCTATGGAGGGGAAGCTTACAAACTGGTGGTTTTGGATTCGGAGCTCGGCCTATGCGAGGGATCGACTAGGTCGCAGGCCAGCATGTCTCTCGAATGAAAGCTCTTAAGACCGTGCTTATGTAACGGACAGTTGCTTGCTTGGATTGTGCTTGCCTGTAAGCGACGAGCGGGTTGTCCACTCGTGATGTTGCATTGCAGCATCGCCGATGCAGCCCTACAGTAAGGCTAGTATCCTAGTCGCTGGTGATAAACGCCAGTAATAGGACGTGACACCAACTCGCCAGAACAAGAACGCAGGGGGTTGTTGCACGTACAGTGCCTACACCACATACCTCGATAATCACTGCTATCCGCAGGTCCACGCATGATTGCTCCCTCGCTCATCATTGCCTCGATGTTAGATTCGTGGCTGGAGGCATTATGCAGGACTATGCACAAGTTGTTAGTGGCAGGGAATGTGCTGTGCTGTGACCGGTGAAGAATGCTGGTACCTCCTCCCTCTTGCAGAAGCAGGAGCTCGGCTCCTGCATTCCATCGAATGGATCACGGCCAGTCTTGATACAGGGTCCGACGCCCCGCGCCAAAGAAGCGGTATGCGAGAGAAAGGTCAAAGAGCAGGTACGCATCCAGGCAGGTCTTCTGAGTGGTGCAGCAATCCATCCGATGGTTCTTGTGATGAAAGTGCCGTCTGACGGATTCTCTTGATGCATTGACACGGTAGCCGAATGGCTTGTCTACGCAACCTTCGGGAGCGTGATTGGAACACGTTTGAAGGCACCTCGTGGTTAGTGCAGGGATGGAGAAGGCGGGAGAACGCCTTCGACTACAGTACTGTAGTGGCCTGCCCACCTTCCGAGCAGATTGGTCCTTTGGTGAGTGAGTGTTGATCGACCGCTGCTGACTGTCAGCAAATCTGATATTCCTCCGACTTGCTGTGAGAGGTCAATCTGTGGGAGACCAATCATTGCGCGTTTCAGGCATGGCGGGTTGGAGACCAACAAGTGGGCCATGTCGAGGCTTTCCGCAATCAATGCCGAGAGTCGCAATCATCTGCAATCAGTGGATATCCAGGTGATGCTTGCACAGAGGACAGAGCAGCAGTCGAGCGGTCATGCCATGTTTTCGGGGCGGCCTTGACCTCGCATGAAGGTGGAGAAAGGGCAATCGGGACGACCGACGGGCGCGAAAAGCCACAAACACGTGGCTGCCGTGGCGTCATTTTGCTGGCCACAACGACACAAGCAATAATCGAGGCACCCATGCACCCAATATTCGTCACGTTCCCAGACACTGTCCGATATCCGATCTCCCGTCATCACAGTGCTGGAGCATCGTCGAATCCTTTGGTGACCCTCTTCGCAAATGAGATGTGGAGTCGGAGGATTTGATGCATCCACGGTCGGGCGACCTGCCGCAGAGAGTTTCCCTTTTGCGACGCCGTCCTGCTTCACCATTCGGCATTCGGGGCCAGCACGGGCGCACATCACGCGGGAAGCATGGGCATGGGCATAGGCAATCAATGATACAGGCGACGTGCACGACGAATTGCGATTTCGGCTTCGCATCCATGGGCATGTCGCCCTACCCGCGAATCCTCTGCTGGATCCTGCAGGATTGCGACTCACATGCAACTTCACTGACAGACCGGCACTGATTGGATGTCGGCCCACTAGCATCGACTGCCTTCACCGGTGCTCGGTGCACGTCTCGGTTTCAGATGATCGAGGCAGCGGAGGGTCCAACTGGGGACATCGTGGAGCACATAGCAGTCGTGGTGCAAGACATTTATGGGCAAGGCGATGGAGTACGCATGTTGCTTGCCCGCTGTGCATGCTTCACCGGAATGTTTCTGCGACGTTCCCGCATCGAGAGCAACGGTATTCGGTGAGCAGGTCTCGCTTGCGCACGCCAGAGGATGGGCTAACGCGGATGGGACGAGGAACTGGCAAAAGAGGAAAGGCGCGATCCCAAAGTTAGAATTCATGCAGAACGTCCCACCGCCTGCGCCTCGTCTGCCGCACGAGACGATGTGCATGGAGCAGAGCACCAGCACTCGGGTCTGCCGAGCTCGAGCGAATCGCAGTGCCCACACACGCCCATCAACATGGTTCCTCTGCTTTCAACGGCGGGCCGCGGGTGGTGCAATGCGAGGATCTGGAGGTCAAGAAGCACGTCGCATCTGGCGAGCTCGATCCCAGCGCTACAGGACACTTTCGGCGCCGGACCAGGATTAGATGGAGATGGAGGCCTCTCGCGGTCGGTCTTGGTCGCTCTATTTCCATATGGCGGACGACATGTCTGGCCGGTCTGCTATCGCCGAACGGCATCAACGCGGGGTTGTCGTCGCTACCATGGGCTACCACGCGGGCAGAGAGGCTGGCTGGGTGTTGGGCGGCCTCTCACGCGGCCACGGCCACGGGCGAGGAGCGGTATGATGACTACGACTCGGATGGCTCGTGTGCAGAGGGCGGCGGGCTAGGCCAACTCAGAGAGAGCCTTGTGGCACTGTCCCTCTGCCTGCGGGTGCTCCGTACGCATCATGCCCACCTGCAGGGGCGCTAGCAGCAAGCCCTCTCTGAGGCGCTGCATCCTGCCCTCCTCGCCATATCCTGTCGTAAGGCGGACCAGGGTCTCGCGCTGGCGTGGCTCGTGCTGCGCATCCTTCGACTCTGCGACGGTGCCATCATCTTATACATAGCCCGTGGCTTCGCCTCCCAATGCATAGCGCGTCTAATTCAAGCTCTGCTTCTTGGTCAGCAGTGTTTTGCTGTCCTCTATACTATCACCGCAGTCGCGCCTTGCTCCTGCGCACCCAAACATTCACCAACCAGCTCACCATCGCCATTCCGGGCTTGCGATCTGCTGCGCCCACGCCAAGAACGCAACAACTGGAAGCGTTTCGTAAGCAACTCTTACTCGACCGACAATTATAACAAACGTCGATTGTATGCATTGCTCTCTTCACCAGGCATTCCTTGTCGCTGACAGGTGTACGACGTAGATTTCGAAGCCCCGCTCTTGTTCCATGTGCTGAACCATCGACCATGGCGACCTTTGCCGAGTACCCTGCACACATGATGGCTTCCCACGACTTCACCCTATACCCCGAACCAGAGAGTTGGACTCAGGAACAGTCGTATCTACCCACAGCATCCTATGCCGAACGAGCCTATCTGAATGCGACGGCCTTTGAACACTTCCAGTCACATCCTAGCTTTGCGTCTTACAACCAGTTCGATTACGAGCAACAAGCCGCGCAAACCAAATCCCAATACTGTTCGCCTGCACAATCCGCTTCACATTCGATCGATCACACGAATCCGCCTCATTTTTCGACGACATCGGACTCTGGGCACAGCACAATTTCCTCAGCTATGGCCTCTCCATCAGCGCAGGCCCAGCACGGCGAATGGAATTCGAGCATGAATTTGTTCCCAGACATTGTTCGGCAGCATGATGATACTGTTTTCACATCCGGTTTTGACTACGAGACCATGACTGTGACGGATAAAGGATGTGTAGGTGAGTGATCGTGCATATCTTCCTTCCTCGACGCCCTTGCGATTCAGGTGGTACAGAGCGTTTTCAAGCTAACGACTTGTTGCAGATCCGTCGCTGATTCACCCTTTCTCTCCTCAAGTTGGCGCGCAATACTCGATATCAGGACTTGCCGTGCAATCTCCACAAGCGATCGCTCTACAACACAACTCTCCTCTGCCCGCCCGAGTATCGCTACATGGCGATCGTTCCGGGTCCGTGAAGCCACAGTCACCCCCTCAGACCTGGCAAACATATCAACAGCAGCACGGACGGAGGCCCTCTGTTTCCTCCGTGCACTCCCGACAAAGCCAGCGTTCGCACACATCGGAAGACTCCAACAAGGGCATGTGTCCCATCGCGACTTGCGGCAGACACGTGAAGGACTTGAAAGCACACATGCTCACACATCAACAAGAACGACCTGAAAAATGCCCCATTCCAACATGCGAGTACTACGTCAAAGGCTTTGCTCGCAAATACGACAAGAACCGACACACTCTGACGCACTACAAGGGGACGATGGTCTGCGGTTTCTGCCCCGGCAGTGGAAGCGCGGCAGAGAAAAGCTTCAACCGAGCAGATGTCTTCAAGCGACATCTGACATCAGTGCATGGCGTTGAGCAAACTCCACCCAACGCGCGGAGGAAGAGCCCATCATCAACGAGCAAAAAGTCTGGCACATCATCACGAGAATCCTCGGGCATGTGCTCGACATGCGGCAACAATTTCGCCAACGCCCAGGACTTTTACGAGCATCTTGACGATTGTGTTTTGCGCGTGGTCCAGCAGGCTGAACCGAGCGAAGCGAACAACGAAAAGCTACTCACAGAGATCTCACAAGACAAAGATTGTCAATCGACTTTGGAGAGGCATAATCTTCCCATTGAAGTCGACCTCACTGTATCAACCAATTACGACCAGGATGAAGAACTTGATGACGACTGCGATGAAGACGACGCAAACGATGGCACATACGGAAAGCGGACCGGAAAAGTCGCAAAGCGTGTAGGGAAAAATGGCGGAATCATGAAATCCGGTCCCAGGAAAGGCTTGACACTATCGAAAAATGGTGTAGCGCTCGCTGGCGCCATGACAGGAAAAGGTTCCAAGCGAAGGAAGAATTACCCTTTGTCGTGGGGCGCTGCTCCCGATAAGATGAAGATGAAGAAGCGAGTTCTCTGCGTTTATGATGGTCAACGACGATTATGGAAAGATGACATGATGCTTGATACAGAGCATGAGGTTCGGATTCCGCTTAATAGTGATGATCCTCGGGGGCCTTATGTTACTGATTTGGATGTTTTGACGCTGCGAAGAGCGGAAGGTGTGCTGAATGCTACGGAGGAGGAAAAGGGACCTTGGGAGGATGAAGAGGCACTTCAACGACTTATGGATTCATGAATGAGCTGGGCTCGCGAATTAATGAGCGTTTCACTGTTACTGGTATTTGCATAGCGAAGAGACCTCGCAGAATCTTTAAAAGATTTCTGGCGAGATGTTTTGCAAGGATACAGCTTCTCTGTTTTCGTCTAGGACGAGATGTCTGAAGTGACGCTGTGAATATGCAGCTTTGAACCAAATCACATTTTCATCACACTGGAATTACCCTCTTCGTCTCCCTTAGCTCCATGTTCCCTATGCATCTGCTGACGATGGCGTGCACCGCGGCTTTGCATCGTGAACGACAGTCCGCATGCGCTGTCCATGACGAATCCGTGGTAATGCCTTTATAAGTGAGGCAAGCGGAAAACGAGGCTGCGACGAGCTTTTATAGCCGTGGAGTTTTCGTATCCCTGTTATGCTGCACACGGGCAGATTGGAAGCCAATACCGTCAAGTTCGTGTAATTGTGTACATAGTTTCAGCATCCGACGTCCTCGCCTCCCGGTCAATGTTGGGTACTATGCTTTCCAGGTGGTGATCTGGACTTCCGTCTGCTGGATATTCAAATGACTTTCTTTTACCCATCGAAGAGATGGCCCGATATGTACTATATCTAATCGTGACGCTGCCTCATACAACACTTGTTACGAGCCGGAGAGTTGGCGTTCGCAATCAGTTGGCTCTTTTAAAGTTTTTATTCTGCAGTCCCCATCGTTCCAAGAGTCACTTACCGTTCAGACTGTGTCATTTTGACTCGATCTCTGCTGTGAGGCTGGTTGTAGTTAAGTTCATTCGTTTCCACAGCAGTTGTGCTGTTGTGGTAGGTGCAATGCTGTCCTTGAGTGTTCACTTCACTTCACGACAAAATTGACAAGAATATATATAATTTTGACCAGACTACACCTCAACTTCCGCAGCTGTAGTCTAGCGGTCATGGTTTCGTCACAATTATGCTACTATGAGCGAGCTATGTCGTCTCTTAGCCAGCAGCTAGGTATCGGGCAGTTTTGCAAGGGAACAAATACCAATAGAGGCACCTCCAGCACACACATACTGTAGCCGTCGTCTGTCGATCATCAGACGGATTAACTACGTGGTCTCGTAGAAGTTAAGCGATTGGGAAAGGACAAGTGCAAAATCAAGCCGCGTTCCGCAGACGCTGGCATCATGTTCAATCAACCATATCAAGGACTATCGCCAAAATTCATGTCGTTCTCCGCACTCATGTGAACGCTTCTGCCGGCCAGTCTGATGATCAGATGCCATGGTATTGCGGACATTTGTCTGAGAACACTTCACACTGATCACTTTAGGAACCCTCTCTCGGAGAGAAGATAGATTGGTTAACTGATCACTCTATGAACCCTCTCTTGCAAAGAAGATGGATCTGCCAACCGATCACCGCCTGAACCCTCCCCTGCAGAGAAGATAGATTTGCCAACCGATCACTGTGTAAACCCTCCCTTGCGGAGAAGATAGATCTGTCAACCTCATGAGTCTCCACGCCATCCTTCTAGAACCATCAGGCTCGTCTCAACATTCAGTCGTCCTGCATCCCCGCTGTCGCTGGAGTGATGTACTCGTCGTAGAGTCTTCCCATCGCTTGATCCATATCCTGTTGTGCAGAAGGATTACTTGAATCGTCTGCGATAGCCTGCATGTTATCCAAGAGCTCCTCCAGTTCGGGATCGTTCTGTAACAATGCTGCCAATTGAGGGTTCCCAAGAACCATATTGCGAGCCATTTCAACCCCCTGCTGCAGTTGAGATACAGGCTCACCAATGGCACCAGTCCCCTCACCCATTTTAACATCTTCGTCACCAGTGCCTTCACCCACAGTCTCTTCACCTTGCTCCGCGCTGGTCTCGGCAGCAGTGCCATCATCGTCAGACACCGCAGCTGCATCCAGCATGGGTCCAGCGTATGTGTCTTCGATGTTGGCGAGCTCACCAGTCGAAGGCTCACTACCGTAGATTGGCATTGGCACAGTGCCAGGATTGTAGATGGTCTTGTCGGTGATATTGCCGTTGCACAGGATGTTGTCAAGCACAGGGTAGTACTCTTCGGTCATGTCTTGCTTTGCACTGTTGAGATACCACGACTCAATGAGCATATTGTTCTCACCATCGTTGTCGATTCGCTCCTGTACGTCCGTTGGTAGCTCTGAGACCCAGCCACTCAGCATGCCGAAGCCATGGGTGCGGTGAGCGACACTGAAGCGGAGTGGCGAACAAACAGCCAGCACCAGTGGCAGGTGTAGTCGATCACCATACTTCTTCTTCAAGTGCTGCAGGTCGGCCTTCGGAGTGTTGGAGCAGCAGTACTGGAATATGATCTCGAGGTATAGCGTGACAGCAGTGTCCTTCGTCTGCCACTTCTTGTTGCAGACTGTGCGCATACGAGCCAGTCGCTCGTCACACAGAATCGCGACGCCATTGCGGTCGAGGCCCTCAGGATTGCTGTCCTCCGTACCCATCCAACGAGTGCCATCGCTGAGCTGATGGAGTGTGATGTCGAAATACTTCTCCATAGACTGAGCGCACTTCTGAAGGCTCTCCCAGACACCGCCGCTCCATGCACTGCCTTCAGTGTCAGCGGGATCGTATGCTGGGACACTCTTGTGCGGATGCACGAATCGCTTGGCAGCATCGTCCCAAGGTCCGGGCTCCTTCGGTGTAGGCGCTCCGGCCACAGACTCGGCGTGAATCTTGTCCCACTTCGCCATAAGAGCACCTCTGCCCGAATTGATGAAAGGCCGCTTGAGTACAACGAGTGCCATGGATGTCATCTTGTCGATCAATTGTTGTTGAGCTTGTGGAGAGGACTGCTCTTCGTCACTCTTCCTCTTGAACTCGCCAATTTCGTGGATAACTCCTGGAAGGAATTGCCCCTTGGCATATTGGCAGGTGTTTGATGTAATTTTCAGGTTGTCCTTAGAATGCTTGAGGCTCTTGTACCTTGGACGACCCTGCCTCTCGATGGCATCAACCGTGATGCCGAAGGGAACGAATCGACGGTGCGATGGATTGCGTCCGATGTTGGTACGCTCCTCGCCAATGTCGTGGGTCAGGCCGGTCCACTGGTCCACATAGGTTGTGAGCTGATCCTCGGGAAGGTCTTTGACCTTGCCATGGTTTGGCAGTTGTTTCTGGAGCGAGGTCCAAGCGCTCTCGAAGATAGACTTGCACTCTTTCTCCTGCGGATCGAAACCTCTGACTGCACACTCCAGTCTGAAGCTGTTCCAGAGAGATTTGTACGCCAAGTACGATGCAAGAGATTGGTAGGACGAGTGACTGCTCATGAATGAGGCTTGGTCACGTCTGTGACAGGCTGTGCAAACCAATCGACCAAGACTGTCATAGCCGCGTGACTTGCAAAAGGTAGGCCGCGTGCAACTCTCGCAAACGTGCATCTCGTTGCCAGAAGTGTCGTCACAATCACATCGCGACGAGGGAGGCACACCATCAGCGATGTCGTTGTTGACACAGTCAGCAGTCTTCGCGGCCTCAATCCATGCAAATCGAATGTCCTGACCAGCGCAAAAGAGCTGGACAATAGTTTCCAGCACCGGAGTCGTGCGGCTTGCATTCATGGAATAGATAGTGAGTTGGAGTGCGCCTGTTGGAAGACCCAGATCTCCGTACACCTTCGTAGTGGGAGAGACGTAGCTGCAGGCTCGTGCTCTCAAGACTGAGGTCCGATACAATGGAGCCTCGCCGCCATACATACCCTGTTGGGTGGCTGTCCCTCTCTGCAGACCAATCTGCTGCCGATACATGACCTGCAGTTCCTTGATGCGACTCTCCGTAGTGATCAGGCCTTGAAGCTGAGCAGATAACCAATAGACAGCATCTTCGGCTTTCTGTTGTGAGGCACGTGATGACTTCTGCTTCTTTCCAAGCTTCTTCTTCTCGAATGTTGGCGCTGGCAAATATGTTGGGTTGTCAGGATCGCGCCGGCTGATCGTGCCGGAGCCAGTGTTGCGAACATTGATGACAGGCAAACGAGGAACATCGACTTGGCTCATCTGCTCATCAGTAGCCGTAGCAGAGACATTGAGTCTCTTGTGAGCACCAGTATCCTGGTCGATGTAGTGGACTTTCGTTTGGTATGTGACCGTGTTGCTGTGGGTGACATCGTCAACCTGTCGTGGCTGCGCGAGGACGTTGGAAGCTGCGAATGCGATGATCTCCCGTCTGAGGGGAATGTCCACCTCATCGGTTTCCCATGGCCAGGTGTTGTAGATACGGACCAGCTCCTGATGCATCTTGTCCTTGTCCTTAGCCGAAGCATCCTCGGGAAGAGTGGAGTATGGCACTAGGACATAGTGCGGTGGATCAGTATTGTCCGTAGTCTTGAACTCGGTTCTCCATGCTGAGGCATTGCCTTCCTTCCTGCATCGACCAGCAACAATATTGCGGCTTTGTACTGCTGCACCAGAAACAACCTGCTCGAGGCGCATCTCTGGTTCGCTGGGGAGCGATGGCTTGACCAAGCGCAGAAGTTTGATTCCTTGAAGCCTCCGAGCAGTACGCAATGTGTTTCTTAAGGTAGTATCGTTACCGATGATGATTGCATTGAGAATGCCAGCGAGCTTGTGATTAGAAGAATCACTCATGTTGCTCTCCTGTGATTCTGGCAGAGAGGACGTTCTGGTCCTGGCTCTTACTGGTGCCTTTGCACCCTTCGGTTTTTCGGAGCCACTCGGTGGCAAGGGAACATCTCCACCATCATCAAGATCGTCAGCTCCGATGGATTTCCTGCCACGCTTGCTTGGTCGTGGCTTTTCTTCTGAATCATCGCGCTTGCGTCTTGGTGCCATGGCGATCGTGTGACTTTGGACGTTAGAGTAATGCAACGAACGCTACGGGAAAAATGCGATGGACGACCAACAGACCCGAATGAGGTTGTTCCAATTGACGATGGGGAATGGAGCTGCGGTGAGAGTCAGACGAGGTGGCTCGACGCAGGAAATAGTTGAGGAACACCAAGACAGGACGGCGGAATGCTGATGTTGTAGACAGCAAGGTTCGTATGCGGCTTTAAGGGGAAGGCAATCCACTGGATTAAGATTCCAGCATCGCGCTGTACAGTTCGAGGTTCGTGAGTAGCAAACACTGATCCGACTTGCAGACGGGCACGCGCGCTTTCTTGTTCTTTCGCTGGGAGCAAACGCTATCGTTGTCTATGCTCGACGGCAGCAAGCCATTCTCATTCAGCTCAGAAGTGCGCTTTGTGTGCACATGCTTCACCATCACACACCGCTTGTTCGGCGGAGACAAGAAATTTCTGTGCCCGTTGACCTGGCTCTAGGCGCGACTGCACGGCGGAAGCGTGTTCGAGACGCAAACAACTTCTCCCGGTGACTTCGGGAGCCAAGCTGCAAAGTGGGAGCCGCGCTTTCTTCTGAGTCCTTCAGCAGCAAACACAGACGCAAGCTTCAAGCTGGGACGTGCGTCCTTTCATTTCGCCCTCGCAGGTGGAATTCTTCCTGCCATTTCGCGTTTGGACCTGAGAAGTCCATCTCTTCGTTCACCAGCATCTTTCGCTACCAACAGAAGGCCACACACTTGACCACGGCGCATTACCGGACGACTGCTGCAACAATGACAGACAATCTGAAGCGCACGTTCTTTGCGCTCGATCGTGCTATGCTCGAAGCGCATCGCGAAGACAGAGACGAAGATGCCGAGCACACTGCCCGCATACTTCTTGGGTACGCCGAGTTGCCACTTCTGATCAGAGCTCGTGCCTGTAAGTTGAGAAACACCCTCTCGCTGCGCACCGCAGTCATGCTAACGTTGTCAACCTGTAGGCATGGTCCTCGGCTGCTCTGGAGTCGCAGACGACGCTCTTGACATGGCGAAGGAAGCGGTGCGCATCGCCGAACTAGGCTTGACTCTCATCGACGACGACCTTGCCAAGCAGTTACTCGCAGACTGTCGTACCGTTCTTGCGGAGGTTGAAGCAGCGCACGCCCAGAGAGCCGCAGGAGAAGATTTGGGCGAGCTTGTTGAGGAAACCGAATCCGAGACAGCCGAGCAGGAGGATGGCGCCAAGGGAACTGCGGAGGAAGGCCAAGCTGCTGCTGGAGAGAAAGCCAGCGGACCCTCTCGTACCATCACTGATCCCGCGAAGGCCACACCGCACTACAGCACGCCTCCACCGACTAAGTAAGGAGAAGGAGGTCAGCAACGATGACGACGACGCTTCAGACGTTATGGAGGAGTGATGTGGTGCAAGGCTTTAATCGGAGGCCTCTCTTTCTCCACTGAATGACATGGAGGTTTCTGCTTGTTGGCTTGGGCACACACAGCCAGGCACGACAACTGTTCATCAACAATGTTGAGCCTGCTACAGAAGATTCTGCTCCATCAGAGACATCGATCGGCTTGGGCCGAAGAAACATTGGTCACATAGGGCATGCCCTAATGAGAGACAGCTTGATCATGCTGCAAAAAGATATGAAATCAGATAAGATCCATAACATATTCATGTCTGTATCAGAATTCTGAATGAAACAGTATCGGGCAACGAACGTAGAATCCGTTGATATCGAATGTGGCTGTTTGCTATTGCGGGCTCCCTGAGTACATGCGATCATGCCTGTGAATTCCTAGAGTGTTGGTGCTGATGCTATAAACAGACTCGCAGTTGTAGGAGGTTCGGAAGGAGAAGGCGAAGATACGCGCACTGGATAGAATGAGTGTAGAGACTGCTCACCATCTCGAGGCAGTGACACGCAGTCCGATAGCCCGACAACTAAGCCATGCAATCCAAGCACCTCCGTAGCCAAACAGAATCAAGAGCTATGCAGCCTGATGCGAAGCAGGCTTTCCCAATACAACACTGTGTACATATGGAAGATCCCAAAAAGAATGTTCATTTGAAGCCGAATATACCGAAA
The DNA here is from genome assembly GCA_013365235.1 of Cercospora sesami. Taxonomy (NCBI): domain Eukaryota; kingdom Fungi; phylum Ascomycota; class Dothideomycetes; order Mycosphaerellales; family Mycosphaerellaceae; genus Cercospora; species Cercospora sesami. The sequence goes on along the minus strand of JAASLG010000595.1, from coordinate 8,052 downwards.
CCTGGAGGCCCATGAGTCTGAGAATGCATTGAGAGGACTCGTGCCATTGTCGTTGCCGAAGAGTCCCATCATTGCATTGATGGTACGTGGATTCGTCTACACAAAAGCATATGCTTCAAGGGAAGTACGGTCACCCCGTTATTCAGGATTAGCAGAGAAGACCTACAGATTTCCCAAGTCTCCCAGCTTGCGATTGTTAGTAAGACGGTTTCTTTGTGGCAGTGTCCTGATCCTGTACTAAGAGGCTTTACTATGCGGATACGACATAATCGACCCCTAGGGTCCCCCAGCACAGCACGTTCTTGCGAAGCATGTGTGATGCAAGAAGCTGTAGAAGCACAAAAGCAAAGCATAGGCAGCGAACCAAATGCAGGTGCATTCGCTGGTGCAAGACCAGGTGACACTGCCAAGAAAAATTATTTCACCTCAACTTCAAATGCATATATCTCAACAACCAGTGGACGTATCGACACCCAAAAGAGGAACGCTGCTGCGTCTACGCCAAAGGTCATAGCGAGGATCGAACTCGCGACCACTTCGGATTCATGGAGATTGTAAACGAACTGGGTGAAATGTTAGGAGGTGTAAATAGTTAATAACTGATGGAGAACCAGCTTACGTGTGATAACCACTACACCATACGACCGTTAAAGCGTGCTGCATGCAGCGGTGTAGGTCATTATGTAGGCCAGAGATGAAGTTCGAAGGGTGGGCGAAGGAAGCTGGCTATCTGCCAGGGTCATAACTCGACCCGACCGGTACAGTTCGGACCGACCCTATACGCCAATCAACAGCCAAGATCTTGTACGTAAGCATTACATACCCAGGTTTACTGTGCTTTGGCATAGATACCGTGTCCATCATTGCTTCTTGAAAATTTTGCCCCGGCACGTCTTCTTTGGTATTTGGCTCGACCATAAGTCGTAAGCCTTAAGACTGGGCCCTATTCATGTACATGAGGTGGTTGGCTTCGATTTGAGTGTTACCAGAAGTCTTGTTGCTATACAATCAAATTTGATGATTCTTGCTCTCGGCTGGGTCACGTGATATTTTACGCATTGAATCGATCGTGAAGTGATGCTGCAACTCTCACACACCAACTCTCAAAGTACTGCTATCAAGCCTCGTGGATTATTGAGAGAATGACTTGTGTCTTCGATGCTAGTGGCATAAGACGACATGAGCTCATATATCGAGAACAGATTGAAAGCTGAAGCTCCGCTACGCGGCTCTGTCCGCCGGATAGGCAGCAAGCCGAATCGACGACAACTTCCTTCTTCGCATCCATGAACACTTCTCTCCGGCATTGAAACTATGCCACCTACTTCGCAAAAGAGAAGGGCACACAACAAATCCCGCAACGGCTGCCAGCAGTGCAAGCTACGGCATCGTAAAGTAAGCTGTTCCTTGTGCAAGTATGCTCAGAGGTCCATCGAACCGCCATTGACAGCAGCTGATGCGCCGAGCGCGTCTGCCAGTGTGATGAAGTGCATCCAGAATGTGGCTCCTGCGCGCGTCTTCTCACAGAATGCCGGTATCCCACAACTGTGCCAACTAGGCCCGCCTCTCCAGTTGTGGCCTCGACAGCTGGAAGCACGCCAGCAGGACATCCGAGGCGAACAACCGCAAGTGCCGAATCTTCTCAACCCAGTTCAGCCTTCAGCGTGTCGTGTGAGGATCTAAAACTTGCACCTTCTACCTCCTCCACAGCCTTGGACTTGGAGTTAATGGCTACCCTCTGTTTCCACGATGTTGACGGTTACTCGCCTGCGCTTGACACGCCAGCAAGCTTCAACCGACCACTTATACAATTCGCGACAGGGAAGCCTTATCTGATGCATGAATTGCTGGCGATAATCGCTTGGAAGCTATTCGCAGAGGATCCGACAAGGAAAGAACTGATGACTAGGGCCTCCTTCCACCAAGCTGAGGCATTGAGCCTAGTGCAGCCCCATCTTCAAAACATCAACGAGGACAATGCCCTCTCTCTTCTCTTCTTCATTGGCCTAGCCGCGATATCAGGTCTCGCCGAGCTGGCTTTGACCACAAACGATTCTGGAGAAGCCTTTGATCCAATCGAGAAGACTTTGCACTGTTTCCACCTCCACCGTGGTGTCATGATAGTGACGTCGCCGTTCTGGCCTACTTTCCGCCACACATGGGCTTGGCCATATCTCAGCAGTCAAGTCGAGGCCGGCTCGAACTTGGTCCCTAGGCCCTCAGAGATTCCCGGGTATGATCGCTTACGTGGGCTAGCATTTGGCCTTGGTGACGGAGAGGCCACGAGTGCTTGCATCGAAGCTATACGCCACACACTAAGCTCCATATCTCTCGTGCAACAGCAGGAAAATGCAACCATGAGCAAAAGACTAGTTTCATCGTGGCCAATGTGTGTTGGAACTCACTTTCTTTCACTTCTTTCGGAGCGGAAGCCTGTTGCTTTGGTTATTCTCGCATATTACGCGGTTCTGCTCAAACTAGGCACGGGACTTTGGTGGATTGGAGATTGGCCGGCTACACTTGTTCACCATCTACATGACTGCTTAGGTCAGCGTTGGTCCGAATTTCTGGAATGGCCACTATCGATAGTTGCAGGGTGAGCTCCACACAAGCTTGCAATACTAATTCAGCTGCGGAATCGATCCATTTACACGCATTGGAAGTTCAGCTCATCATCTTCACCCTTGCCGACAAAGGTCTGTACAGAAGGATAAGGGCACAAATCCCTTTCGCCCACTTGCCCGACAGCTTTCAGTTTTTCGGGGACGACTCCTTCCTCCACCCAGCTGATGAGCTGGTCAAATGCAGTCTCTGGCAACGGACCCAAGCCTCCCATGCAATGTCCGACTCCAGGGGCCTCGAAATGACGATAAAACTGGTGGACATCAGGCACACGCTCCATTACCTGGTCGTAATACCGGCTTGTAACAGGAGGGATCGTCTCATCTGCAAGTCCGTGCCAGCTGATCATCTTTCCACCAGCTTTCTGGAAGCCTGACAAGTCTGGATCGTCCGCAGCCATGATGGGACCGAAGACTCGCCGAGAGGCTTCCAAGTATTCGAAAAACTGCTCATACGTCAAAGTTGTAACATTGAAAGCCGGATCCTTGGCCAAAAAGTACTTCCAGAATCCAGTGAAGAGTTCGGAATCTGATTGAGTGCACTGGTTGCCAGATGAACAGGTAGTTGAGATGTAACCAGTCAAAGAAGCATCCACATTCAAGCCAGGCCAACTGAAATTACCCTCTGGATTGCGCGGGCCAAGCCAAGCTGCTCGTACCACATCTGCTGCAGCAGCGGACAAGACGTTCTCTGTGCCGTTACAATTTATCCTAGTCCCAACTGCGGAAGAAGGATCGAAATTGCATAGCTCTGGTCGCGATACGATTCCGTCCTCCAGGCCGTCCAACAGATCGCAAGCTTGAATAGCTTGTTCCGAGAAGGCATTGACCTCACAAGCTGATGGGTACGTCGACAGATTTCTCATGACCATCCCGGACCATATTGCTGCCGGGATGAATGTTTCGATATTCATCGCAGGCGCAGCCGCTAGTATGCCGTCGTAATCGTTTGGAAACCGCTGCGCGAGCTCCATCGCTTGTCGACCTCCGCCGGAACAACCGCTGAAATAGGAATAATTCGGCTCGCTGCCAAAGAAGTCGCTCGTGATTTGTCTCCCGATCGAAGTCATTTCTCCCAAACTTCGAGAGCCCCAGTCGTAAAGCAGCGGCAAATTGAGATTTCCAGTGCTTGCCAAAGCCCACTCCGCATTTGTCGCGCTCTCTAGAGTAGCTTCATGACCGGAGTCAGTTGCGAGTGCCACAAATCCTTTACCAACTGCTTGGGTAAGGTAAAGAGGTCCTCCACTCGCACTGTATCCCGCTCCACCCAGCGCCCACAGTCGGCCGTTCCAGCTCGATGGCGAGATTGGAAGCCAGACAGTGACGCTCACTGTGTCATGCCATCCAGGATGCTCGTATGAGACGGTAACGTTGCAGAAATCGATGGTGTATATCGCTCCATCGAGTGTACCAGGCGGCAAGGAGGTCCTGGTGAAGTTTCTCACTTCGTGGGCTTCCAGGTTGAGGTATCGAACTCCATCAATGTTGGGTGGATGGAAGGAGCTAGGTCGGCAGATCGAGGCTTCGGCCAGAGCTGCTCGAGCGAGAGTGGCAGCGATCACGATTGTAGGCAGTATCATGTTTACGATAATAGAAAGGAACACTTTTGGGCGCAAAGCGCTTTATATCAAGCCATGAGGCCGCTAGAGACCTGTGATGGATCGAGACAGTTCATGACAATACGCAGATACGCTCAATACGCCCAATACGCCAAATACGCCACTTCAGCTTCAGCGAAAATTGCGTTCTAAATTGCTGCCTGGCACGGCAAAAGGAGCTCGAGCAGTACGCTACACTATTGACACACGCGCAGAAACGTCGTACAGTCTATACTGGTGGCTGGGACTACGAGTTGACAAGGGAACACTACGATTCTACCATTGCTCCTGGATGCTGCTCACACTAATCGCGTAGCGCTGTCGAGCGCTGAGACCTCCACCCGACAACTACTGCAGTATTCAGCAAAGTCCTCGCCCAAGTCGCCTGCTGGTCTTCCATCGTCCGTCTCGGGTTGATTCTTGTTTTTGGCATTGAGCTGCACGAGCATGCCCTCGACACGCTCACACTTCTGCGACTCCGCCCGGACCCAATCCTCGAATTCTGCTTGTACAACGTCCTTCTCTATGCGGTTGACCACACGCAGAGCGACGAGCAGGTCGTGTCTCTGTCTCGCCAGTGAGTTCCGCGATCTCTGCAGCTGTACTCCGGGCGACCCAGGCCCCGGGAGAGCCTTCGATGCCATGACATGCTCGTGAAAGGTGCTCCGGCATGTCTTCTGGCCGGTCGCATCCGATATGTTCCATGAATCGCTGCCAGCAATCTCCACGTCTGTCGCCACCAGATTCTCCAAATCGCGTAAATAGATTCCTTTACTCATCATCACGTCTGGTACGACGCCCACTCGCGCCATGAATTTCGCAGCACTTCGTTCATGGTACCACACGAGTCCGTCGCGGTACCCGTGCCACGTGTTATAGAGCGCTGAAATGCCGAGGACGAAGATCAGCAGTGTATGGGCGGTGAACAGCGAGATTGCCCCTTTACCGATAGCAACTGCAAGGTCCAGGACCACGCTGGACGCACTCAGCGTGCGTGCGAAGAGGTCGGTCATCACCAGTTGGAATATGCTGATCGGCTTGCTGCTGACCGGCGTGATGGGAGGTAGCGTGCCACTTGGAACCTGATCGCTGCCGATTTGCGCGGTCTTTGTCTGTTGACCGACACTGCCGAAGATTTCCACTGCCTTGATGGTTTTGCTGTAGTTGCCTAGCTTGGCCACTTGATCCATCGCCACATTCGAGATGTCTAATGCGTCGGCCTCCAGGGCGTTGTATGCCTGTCGCTCAATGAGTCGCTTGAAATATTGTATTGCCGGTTCCTGACGCCAGACAAAATTCTGAAAGATGGCGAGCTTGGACCGGGATTTCGCAGTATGCGTTACAACAAATTTTGTGGTCAAAGTGAAGGACTTGCCATATGGAAGGCGATGAGCGTATTTGTCGTTGGTGATCACATAGCAAAGATGGTCATTAAAGATGTCAATGGTCTGGGTGTCAGTCACGGACTGGTCCTGCGTGGTGAAATTCCTAGTCCAATGACCACGATCCGCTTTGCTCCAAGGTGTTTGTGCAATAGTGGCACCCGATCGGTTGGCGTAGAGTAGCTGGAACACTGCGCTCTTGTCTCCAAACATGATGTGGAACAATGCCTTGGCACTGATGTTGAAGTCTCTCGTGACGCTAGATTGCATACCTTGAGGTGCATATACCACAGGTTGTGAAGGCAGTTTGAATTTCTGGATTTCTCGTCCAGTTCTGATTGTCTCGCCATAGAGACTGCCGTCGATACGCAAGCTCGCTTTGATGTTCCGGTCACGGCGGCGTTGTGGCGTGCTCGGATCGCCCGGTAGAGCGTCATCAGCGTCGTAGACAACATCTTCCCACTCCCAGCTCTCGGCACTTGATCTTCGGCGTAGAGGTTCAGTCTCCATCTTAATTAGCGTTTTTATGATTTCCTCCAGCCCCGCTGGTGCCTCTGCGTGAGCGTTGCGGACCAGGAAGTTCAATCTTCGCTGGAGCAATTTCAGTGGCTCCAAGAACACTTTGATCGTGAGCCTGCGCGCCTCGTCTCTCTGAAGGCCCTCCTTTAGGTGAAGGTAAACGAAGTCGCAATCGCGGCCGGGCGCAGCGGTCACCTCAGCGAGTGCAGAGAGGCTGACCCCAGTGACGAGAACGAGCCCGAGGTGGTTAGAGAAAAAGTATATCTCGTACGGCGTCACATAAACTCGCCCTGGGAATTCTTGTTGATCGTTCGGATTCCAGGTCGCCCGAAACACCAGTACGACCTTTTCAGTCTTTGGCACTGAAGGGAAGAGCATACGGAACTGCGCATTCTGGGCTTTGAGAGGGAGGGGATAGTAGCTTGGGTAGTCATCTACCACTGCTGAGAGTGAGGGGCCGTCCTGGTTTTGTTTGGCCGCAGCTAGATGAATTTCGCCACCGATGCTCAAATTCTTGCGATGGCCCAGAGAGGTACCTGCATCGGACATGTATGCGTCGTTGGCGTGTGTCGATTCACTCTGCCCATCCATGACGATAGAATCGTCCTGAGAGATAGACATGGCGCGCATGCCCGGGCTCGGAGGCTGCGAGGGCGGCTTGCGCAGCTGGCCGTCGTCACCGAGACGATTGACATGACCCCAGTTGCTGCTACCCCAAAGGTTTGCCAGAATGCCAGAAGGCATACCACTCCCGTCTGCCCGGGCCAGACCAATACCTCGCTCTCCACTGACAACAACGGCAGTGTGGCTGAGATTGGTCGCTGCTGGCGGGTTCGCAAGCGTAGAAGGTGCTAAGCTGCTCGATGGCAAACTGTTAATAGGCATCGTGAATGTACGTCTGGGCCCGTCCGTGCCACCGGGCCCGACAGGCAGGATGCTGTGGCTCGCTGAAATGAGACTGGCGATGCCCCCACCAGATGCCGGTCCTTGGCTCATGTGCGGCGACGCAGTCGATCTCTTGTGAAGGTCAAGCTTTTGTATGATGCGGGCAGCGTGGTCTCGAGAAGCCTCGCGGAGACCACCTTCAGCTTCACGTTCGAGACTCATTACTCTTCGAGGATTGACGTCGAAGCTCGGGCGAGCTGCGATGCCTAGACCAGCGCCTTCCCGCTCGGGAGCTGTGAGCCCTTTGCAGTGTTAGCATCACCTCTCAGCTTCTCTGAAAGCCATTGCCAAGTGGGCAACTGTGATGATGCATGTGGCGAAAATGAAATATATTTACTCACCTACAGCCAAATCCTCGCTCGTCTGCGCGGCATGGCCATCACCGATTTTCGCGGCAAATTCTGGCGCAACGGGCGGGCTAATTGCGAAAGCAGGATCTGTACCCGGCGCTGAAGATGAAGATGCCTCTGTGCTGGCAGGATCTTCTAAAGCCTTCCTTTTGGCGACCTCAAATGCACCGATCCACTCGGTGAGTTCCTGCAGGATGTTAGACTATAGAGATTCGAATTGCGACCGATAGCAACAGAGAGCATACCTGTTGACCCTCTGCTTGGAGGATGATGCTTTGGTCTTTGGTCTTGACCTCGAAACAAAAGCGCCTTTCTTCCTGGAAAGCTGGTCGGACGCTGCAAAGGAGAACACCGGTCCTGTCGCTTTCCTCGACACCTCCGGACCTTCCTTGAATCAGCCAGCCAAAGATTCCATTTTTGACGAAGAACCAACGACGTGACCAGACAGTCCTGGCAGGCCGGCCTGTGACAGTTCTGAGGAATAACCAGCCTTGCTTTTCGGCTAATTCTGGAGCACCTTTGTTCGTGCCGGCAGCCGCAGAAGCCCCAGTACCTAGATATGGCACCGTCGATGCAGAGTAGTCCTCCAACTGTGGTCGGTTAGTATAGCAATGTGGTGTACGCTCCTGTCACCGGT
>JAASLG010000594.1:0-19245 GCA_013365235.1 Cercospora sesami | reverse complement strand
TTCCGATAACATCAAAACCTGCATGTTCAGTACCTATCGTCCTGGTGTAGGCGTAAGTTCGCCCAACACCTCACCCCACCCCAATCTTATCCTCCTCTTTTCTCTACAGAACAAAACATTCTAACGCAATTTCCGTAGCCCGTCGGCCGCTCCATGGCAGTAGCAAAACGTACCGGCCCCGACTTCCTCTTCCTCGCAAACGCCAACAGCACAAAATTCAAAGACTTGGAAGCCAAACCCGAAGTCCAACTGTCTTTCCGTGATGGCAAAACCGAAGATTGGATTTCTGTGACGGGTGAAGCGGTGAAATTGACGAATGATGATCCACGGTAGGTGAACCCATTCAACTACCCTACGACCACCCACAGTCAGGTTATCTTGTCCGCGCAATCTGCTGACACATACTGCAGTATCAAAGAAATCTACTCCAAACCCGTCTCTGCCTGGTTCGGTGACGTGGGCGATGGAGTTCATGATGGAGGTCCAGAAGATCCTCGAATGAAATTGATTGAAGTGCAGAGCAAGTATATTACTTACTGGAAGCACAACACGGGAGCATTAGGCTTCGCCAAGGAGATTGCTGGAGCGACGTTGACGGGACAAGTCGCGAACACTGGTGATCTGAGAGAAGTGGGTGAGACCGAGATCAAGGAGGCCAGAGTAAAGGACAGCGCATTGAGCAGTTGAAAGCTATGAAGTGTATTGGGACTGTTCAATAATCGAGAGACAAAGATGAACTAGCGATGATTCTAGACAAATTCGCTGGAGATATTGCGTAAAATTGTGGTGAAACCGCACGATTAGCAAGTCGGAGCAAACTGACGTATCTCGCGTCTGATGAAGCAATATCTCCTGCTTCTCACTTCCCTCACATTTGCCATTGGTCCTGGAATTGGAGTTGTTTGTTCGCCTCAACGCAGTGGCACACTAGCGTAGTTTCCCATGGCACGAGTAGAGATCATCGAAGGACGGTTCGGTGCGACACTGCCGCCTGGTGGTCGTCCTACGCGCATGCCAGCACTCAAGCCGTAATTTCCATTTGGATTGTGGCTAGGATCGGCAGTGTATTGTGATCGGTGAGCGGATTCAAGACGACGTGATTCGTTGCCCGTGGCATAACCGTCTCTGGCTCCATCACCACGCAGAACCGTTTCGTTGAAGTGGCCGAAGGTGGGAAGATTATACCCCTGTGGCAATCGTGTACGGTGCTGTGAAGAACCTGGCGGCTGAGGCATGCCATCTACGAGTGGTCAGTGGTTTATGCCCACCTTGCACGAGTCGATGAGCTTACGAGAAGAGGTGAAGCCTGGACGATAGCCTTCACCTGCTCCAGTACGTTGTCCAGAGACGAAAGATTGATGAATGTAGCTTGGCTGAGCTACTTCAGGCCAGGACTTCACCCGCGGTCGTCGCTCACCACTGCCGCTGCTGCCATTACTGCCGCTCCCCATCCGCTGACGACTCTGGCCGACAGGATGTTGAGTAGCTGGACCTCGGTTCTGCTGTTGTTGATGCTGAGAGGCGGCCTGCATCAAGATCTCCTCAGCGCCATGGTCGGCAGCACTTTCGAGGCCCACCACATGTTCGCGTTGTTTCAGCTTGTTGTAGGGTGCAGACATTTTCGAATAGTCCTTGCTTTTTTGTGCTGCACTCTGATGCAGTTGTTCAACCTGGGCGTGCAGCCGTTCATTATCATCGCGCATGGCTTCGTGGCGAATTAGCTGAAAGTCAAGAGTGGAGTGAGGCATCAACGCACCACTCATCTTGTTGTTGAGACGAGCATTGTCTTCCCTCAAACCGCGCTCAATCTCCGCAGCGTGCGCTTCGGCCGCGGAATGTTTGTCTGTCAAGCTGCGACGAACGTATTCCTGATACGTGCTGTAACTGCATTAGCGAATGACATACACACATATTCCCCTCAATGTGGAAGACTCACATATCCTGCACCATCTGGTACGCCCAAAACGCAAGTCCACGACCCGCGCACTCCTGTTGCACCTACATCAACATCTTCACAAGCTCACCCAGCTCTTGCCTCACTCCCAACCTCAATGGTGCTTCCCCCACTGACTCCACTCACCATGATCACCGCGGGACTCAACCCACTCAAAATACTCGTCTTGTAGTCCTCCGAAGGATTCAAAGCGGTGACGACCGCATCGTCAGGATTCACGAGCTGCGTGTAGCACGCCGGGCAAGTTCTCGGTCCGTCGTTTGGATGCTGTTCAATGAGGCCCAGACGTGCAGCACAGTTGACGCAGAAGATGTGACTGCATGTCGTGACGACGGCTTGCTCGGGGCAAGGAATCCGGCATTTGAGGTCGTTGCACTTGAGGGTCGAGTCCATCGCAATGAGAGGAATGCGAGGAGCAACAATAGAGGAGGTGAGGTTGTGGGCTTGTAATGAAATTCGATCTGTCGGAAGGTAGACGCCTGCGTGGTATTGCTCCTGCTGTATGCAAGAGGCAAGTGCCACCCGCTCCTTCCTCCATGTCAGCGAAAATGGGAAAGCACGTCAGACGAAACATTCAATTCTGATTACCACTAATAGCAGTTCTGAATACATTTCGAGACAGCTATCTAAATCACACTACTGGTGAATATCTTACAACATTGATAGATCTGACTCCCGCTATCACGTATTCCTCCCTCTCGATCCCAGAAAAGCCCATCGAGATAGAAAGACGGGCAGTACACAGTATTCAGTAGTAGTAGTCGCGGCCGTAAAGAGTGTGACATTCAGCAAAGATTGCAAAAGGGAGTATCTCAAGGTTCCACAAACAGAAAGAAGAAAGGACCATAAGGAGACCAGGGCAAAAGCATGGCCAGCAGCGGCAGCGGTAGTAGCTGCGGGATGTCGCAAATCGGCAGAGACAGACTTTTCGGCGATCAACCAAAACTCGAGCGATCAAAGCTAGTTCGTATGGAGAGGACCGGAAATCGTCCATACGAGCGTCGCTTTGCGCCAGAGAGTCACGCCCGTTCGATGTGGCTGTGGCGGTGCTCCAGGCCTCGTCCTGCGAATTTGGTGACTGGCTCTTCCGCGATTTCTTCCAGCTGGTGCCCATTTTCAGCGTCGTGCCCTACGATGTGTGTGGGCACTTCTGGAATGGACTCGGCCTGATTTCTGTACACGCTTTGCAAGCTGGACCGATTTGGCGTCGCAGCCGTGCTTTCGCTGTTCACGCTCATGCTCGTAGAGCTACGGTCGTGAATGAGGTCTGGTGTCGGCGGTACTGCCGAGGATGTTCCAGATGTCCTCTTGGGGTGCAAGTAGCTGGCAGTGCCATCACTCCTGTTGTCCCCGAAATCCGACTCAGAGTTATTACTTGAGTGATCTCCGTTCTCGGAGTCAGGGGAAAGGTGCTTGACTGGTCGCTTCCCTCTCTTCTTCCCAGATTCTGACCTGTCATCATCGCCGCCGTCGCTGCTGGCGGTATCTGCACGTCGAGCGAGGTCGAGGCCTTCGACAGCAGCGGCGCACTGCTCGGAGATGTTGCGAATGATGTACGCGATCGCATCGGTCTTGTCGCGGAGGTGACGATCTGCAACATCAGCCATGCTGAAAGTAGAGAGTCTCTTAGACATGCTCGAGTAACGAGCCTGCCTAGATGAAGAGTATTCCTCACCATCATTGCGAGAGTGCGACATGCGCGTACTTGACCGCGATGAGGCTCGCGAATTGGCACCGGGCTTGATTAGTTCGTTCTCGATCTTTGCATCTTCCTTGGCTGGAGATTCGACGCGGTCTTCCTCGGCATCCAAAAACTCGCCAACTGGTTCTGAGTCGCCCAGCGACTTGACGATGTGTTCCATGTGATGCGCTTGGCCATCGATAAGTGCGCGAAGGTGTAGCACAACACGCTGTGCCTCGTCGCGTTGGCGCAGAAGCGTTGTGTTTGTGTGCTGAAGGGCAGAGAGATCCTTCTTGTTCCTCTTGCGCTCCCGCTCCAGTTCCTCTGCAATCTCTTGTTGCAGGACCAAAGCCTCCAGAGCGTCGTCTCTTTGCTTCTCTGTTCCGGAAAGTCGCACTGTGAGTCTGGCAACGTCGTCCTTTTGCTGATCGATCATGCTTGTCAAGCGGCGGTTCTCGCGCTTGTGGCCTTCAATCTTGACCTTGAGCTCATTCGTCTCCTTGGTGAGTTGTTCCGCGAAAGCCTGGAACTTGAGGAATTGCTGCTTCCAGCTTTCCAGTTCCTCGACCAGGAAGTTGTTGCGTTTCGTAACCTTGGCAAGCTCGGTGTCCATGCGGCCCTTGAGGTTGATGAAGTCCTGCCATGCCTCCATGGCGTCACGAGAGTATTGGTTGCGCTCGCGCACGATCTCGTTGAGGTGTCGCATTGACACCTTGGTCATCAACGGCTTCTTCTGAGCTCCTCCAAAGACAGATTTGAAGCCGGTGTTCTTGCCCAGCTTCTCGCAGGCGTGGTCCATGACTTTCATGACTTCGTCTTGGTTCCACCACCCTGGGTCTTGCACGCTCTCCACCTCACCTCGCATGACAATGATTTGGCCAGCGGGAATGAGCTTACCACCTCCGTATGCTGACCGGAGGTGCTGCGGCACGCCCGATGGGACAACATCGCCATTCAGTGCCTGAGTCATCCGCGAGATGAGCTTCGATCGTTGTCTTGCCGACCATGCATTTGGCGGGCTCGAGGTTAGCACGAAATTTCGGTCGAGATCGACGACCAGAGCGTCAGATGGAGCTGTAAAGAGTGTCCGGCATTCTGCAGTCATTCCCAAGATGTATGGCCCGGGCTCTTGGACAAGCTCCTTCGCGTGACGGGCATGACAGACTGGTACATAGAGACCACTCCATTCGTACACACGGACCATGAAGCGGACAGTCTCGGTGGCAACCGTCAGCATTGCTGGGTAGTGAGAGATGAAGATGATCCGGCGAGTCGGTGATACAGCTGCCTCGAGAACACCAACGATGTTCGGGATGGAGAGACAGCTGAAGAGCGGCCACATGGCGAAGTTCTGGAAGCCGGTTGGCGAGGATGGGAATTGGTAGCACAATGCATAGTCCTTCATGTCAATGCGCACCAGATCGTTCAGGCGTGGAGCGGGAAAGCTCAAGATGCGGGAGACCTCCTCGGCGTGGAACAAGTTCGTCGCCTTGTTCCAATGGATCCACATGCCACGAAGGTAGTCTCCGAGCAGATTGTACAGTGGGTACCTTGACAAGAATGACAGGCAGTATGGGATCCAATATGTTTCACCTGGTGTGTCATAGTAGTCGGGTTCCGTGCGCTTGCGCAAATCGCGAATCGTCTCGGCACGCTTTTCGTCGGCGCGCGACCACACTCGGAGTGCGATGCCATAGAGGGTGTGCGATGAGTCTTGCTGCAACACGAAGGCGTGATGCACGCAGTGTGGTTGGCTTGGTCCGGTGCAGATTTCCACGTCGTGGGGAAAGCACGCCTGTACCCTGTCAGTTTTGCAACAAACCGGAAATGGGGCCAACTCTGAAGTGAGCGAGAATGGGTGAAACTTACCCGCATCGCAGAATGGAGCGACCTTGCAATTTCGTTGTCCTGCTCCAGTCGGGGGCTGCTTCCGAGGATTTCGGGCAGCCAGAACTGGCCAACGGCACCCTTCATGTGCCCGATTTTTCCTTGTGCTGGCGTCGGAGCCTTGACCCATTGCGAAGGCTCGCGGCCAACACCGCACACCATGTAGGCATGTGTGAGGGTCTTGGGGGCGCGGTTGCCCGTCTTCTGTTGCGGCATTTGGCTCGGAATGGGGGCGGCGATGCGCGAGTGCAGCGACGAGGTGCGGTTGGGGACCTCCAGGTTGCCGTCGTCGCGGGTGGGAGGGCGAGCAGATTCTCCAGAGCGAGAGCGTGGCAAGGCATTTGTGGTGAAGGAAGGTGCCATGATAGTCGATTAATCTAGCGAAGAGCCGACGCTGAGCTTATCCTGCAGTGCGTTGGTTGCCGGCTGTTTCCCAGCGCGATCGCTCAATGGCGCCAGGAGGGAGGGAGATGGGATTCCCGTCGTCGGTCGAGGTGCGGTGTTGCTGGCCACGACGCGGCGTGCAGTGCTGGCTGGCACTCAACGGTCAGACGTGGCACGGCATGCGTGAGGGCGGAGGTGGAGGAGCAGAGGCTGACAGCCGATAGCTCAAGGTATAGAGATGAGAGATGGAACGGGCGAGCAGCAGCGCACAAATGCTCGGACGCTCTGCTGATCCAGACGCGCGAACCTTGTCCTGCTGTCGCTAGTGCGCTGCACACTGCACAATCGGGCCTTAGCGTGTGTGAGAGAAAGATTCCCACACGCCGCGACACGACCGTGTGACAGGGACACGCGGCAGCCGATTGGTGCACGGCGGCAACAAGCATTCGGGGGTGCGCTGGACGTGAGCCCGCCGGTCTTTCAGTAGTTTGATGACGATGAACGACCACCGCGAAATTGGGCGAGGGGCGTCTGAACGGGCTCAGCGTGGCACGCATATGGCCATGTCGACCACGCTCGCAGCACACTCTGCGGGTGCTACAACCTGGCGGGCGCTGTGCGACGAGCAGGGCGGCGTGCGAGCGCGGAGGGCACGATCGCGCGGCGATATGCATATTGCGATTCATAAAGCATACCACCCGACCCTCGCTCTTCATGCAGGGGGTCTCTTGGACCGCCGGAGCCTGCCTCGCACCTCCGCGCTGAGCGAGAGAGCAGCAGACGAGCACCGCAGCACCGGGCAACGTCCAGTGCCACATTGCCAACACACAATGCCGTGTCGCTAGCTTGCTGCTGTGTTCTTGGTCTCTTCAAGAGTAGAGTCTAGCGCAACGTGAGCACACGTGAAGTTGGCTGGCCGCAAGTCTGTTCTGCTCACTCGCGGCTGGTGAGACTGCGTTTCACACTTGTTGCGCTGCCCACGTGCGGCGGCCAACGAAACAGCAGGTGGCCCGAGCAGTGCCCGTTCTGGAAGCCTGTCCCTTCTCTGCACTGCGCCGTGCCGGATGTCCTGCTGGTGATGACTATTCGATAGTGCGGACTCTCCTGTGCTGCTGCGTGTCACACGTCGCAGACTCGCAGGAGCTGCTCCACGGCCGCCACATTGCCCGCTTCGTCAGCCATCCGCACCATTGGGCATTCGCTTCGGGGGGGAATACGACTCAGCGACACCTCGAATTGCGCTGATCTTGGCCGTTCTGGGAGCTTGTCGAGCTGCGGGAGCGAGAGAGCAGATCAGGTACCAGCTGCGCCAGAAGCGGTAGCGGCAGAACCCTTGCCCGAATCCCAATTCTGAAACCTCAATCTGCTCGCCACTGCAGCTCTTTCCCTACACGCTTCCCACCACCCAGCACGCGCATACCAGCCTGTCACGGCCTGCAGGTCCTGGACTCGGCAGCGCTGTCTTTCGTGCGTCCCGATCATCCGGCAGGCGGCCGACTCGGCATTCTGTCCATCGGCACCACCTTCACGGCGTGCAGCTACTATCCACACCGCACGAGTCAAGCTCCCGCTACGCCTCTAGATCTACGACCGGCCTCGGTGTATTGTGTACAAGAGAACTGCACTTCGCTCTCATTGCCACCAACGATGCCCGACGAGGCGCTCATCACGGATTTGTGCAGCATTTGGTAGGCCAGATTTTCACATCTTCACCCTTGCACGATTCATTCCCACTTTTGCCTCACACGTGATCTGTCTGCTGGATGGGCCTAGAGCAGAGAGCCTAAGGCAAAATTGCCATCGCCAGATGAGCAGGAGGGAATGCACCAGCGTCAACCTGGCTCAGGATATGAACCCATCACGTGAAAGCTTAGTCGTCTGCTGTTACTAACGAAACCAGCTATGAGAACAAGCCCAAGTATCGATGTCCGAGATGTCAGACCAAGACGTGCTCTCTTCCGTGCACGCAGAAGCACAAGCAGCGAGCTTCCTGTAATGGCGTGAGAAATCCAGCCGAGTACATCAAGAGGTCACAATTAGCCACTCCAGTCGGCATCGATCGTGATTACAACTACCTCAAGAGTGTCGAGCGGAGTATCGACGTTGCAAATCGTGACTCCGAGGCCCGTGGCGTGGACGTGGTCGAGAGGGCTGCCACAAGATCGATAGCACGTGCGCGGCATCCCGAGAGCAATTTAAGCAAGTATCTCGATGAGAATCGCATCGAGGTTCAAAATGCACCAGAGGGTATGAGTCGGCGGAAGGCCAACCAGACGCGATCCACAAAGTAAGTCTCTTTCCAAATGCTCAACTCTTCATCTGCTCACATTCAGCACAGGCGACATCAGATCATGTGGACAGTCGAATGGGTGGATGCCGAAGGTCAAAAGCAGATCTCAGACAGCTGTCCAGCCAGCAGTAGCATAGAAGAGCTCTACTCTCACAAGCAGCTTGAAAATGGCAACGCTTTGAAGCGAAAACCCGGAGAAGATGCCAAAGAAGCTCAGAAGCGCAGGCGCAAGGAACGACAGGCTGAATCACAACTTCAACAGGATAAGTCGGACCAAGGTGCTTCAGCGACAGGAACTGCGGAAGCTGATGAAAAGGTCGATCATCCTTCATCTGACGTTCAGCCCAACTCAGATCCAGCAGAGACAGAGCTTGCAGCCACCGAAATCTCTCAAACCGTGCCGAAGAACAGCGACGAAGGGCCAGATCAACAAGATGACGCCGACATTCCTCAGCATTTCTATCTCTTACGCACAGGCTCCAACGCTAAAGCAAAGGTCCTCGTCTCACTTAACAGAGACGCAACACTCACGAGCTGCCTCAGAGATCGAACTGTGATGGAGTTCCCTACAATTTACATCCTGCCCTACGCACCGGATTCTTTGCCGAAAGAGTACCTGCTGGAAGAGCAATATCTCAAGCTCCAAAAGAGCGAACGACAGGAGTTGCGAGATGCGATAGCCAAGGCCGATAAGCAGGGTGTCTTCGAGCATGTCTCAAGAGCTGAGACGGCAGCGAGAAATGCTCCAGCGATGGACGCGAATAGTATTCTCAATGTACTGAAGCGAGATCTGACAAGATGATGTCTTGTGTACTGTCAAATGAGCAGGTTTCCAGTCTCGGAGTGGTTTCTAATGATTTTCGCGAGGCGCTACGCGCTCAATGAAAAAGTCTCCAAATCCCAATGATCTATGCCGCAATCACACAAATGAGTCTCAGACAGTCTCGCGCACCGTAGGAGGTGTCCTAGTAGTAGATTCTGCTGAAGAGTAGGTACAAAAGCCCAGCGAAGCGCATCCTAGGAACTACTCCGATAGACGAACACATTCACACCACAGAAATTTCGAGCAGAGCACGCCCTTGCAACCAGGACGCTACCAAACACTTCCTAATCCAACAACTCAACACCACTTCTCCCTCAAAAGAAAACCTAGTATGTGCCTCCCTTCAGGTTTTCCCTTCTCCATGTCGAGAGTCCTATGTACTGACGTGTGAAAATCCTCCCTCTAGTCCAAACCAAAATCGCCAAACAACCACCAACAACAACCACAATGTGCAAGAACTGCCCGATCGGCTCTCGTCGCGACTACAGCGTCTTCTTCCCCGGTCACGCTTTCCAGTGCTCTTACAACGGACATACCGAGTACGGCATGATGTACAAATGCCAGCAAGGGGGAGGAAGAGTGTGCAAGCAGCATGCTCGCTGAACTGATCGGAGGATTTGTCCGGAAAGCTGAGAAAACATAAGAGGGAAGAAGAAGCAGAAGGATAAGGAGGAGAAGGAAGGCACGTGGAGGGAAGACTTAGGTGTTGACGGCGACGAGCGGCGCGAGGAAAAACGGCGTCCTAAGAGGAGAGGAGCAATGTAAAGAGTATGGGTGCAATGTAGACTGACAATCTACTTTGTATGTGTCTAGATACAACACACACACACACACAACATATGAAGGAGTAGCTTAGAAAAGAAAACTGTACAATTTCGCAGGACACAACAATCATGGCTCATGGAAACAGGAGAAGTGTCATTCAATTCATTCCCGCGCCATCGGCAGCAATTCTATGCCTTTGCAGGCTCCTTCTGAACATTCCAGCCCTGATAATCATTCTCCAAGCTCTTGTGCAACGAGTCGACGTACTCGACCATTCCGCCAGCCCAGTTGAGAGGCTCGACCTTCTTGCCGGGGATGTTGGCGCCAGAGTACCACGACTTGGCCATGGGGAAGAGGGTAACGTCCCATTTCTCGTTCCTGTTGTCACGTATATGTTAGCATTGTCTCGCACATTTGTTCATAGATGAGCGAATTGCTTACATCCTCTTACACCAATCCGCCTCAGCTTCAGGTGTAGCCTCAAACCTGGTAATACCATCCTTTTGAATCCTCTTCATGGCCTCTTCGACGAACTCGGCCTGGAACTGCGTGCAGCTTGGGCCGTTAGAGAACGCGGTTGGGGCTTGCGGGCCGTAAAGGAAGAACATGTTCGGGAAGCCAGGAATGGAGATACCCATCGATGTCTTCGTGCCATCCTTCCAGTGATCTGCAATCGTCTCGTCGTTGACACTGCGGATATTCAGCTGCGCGAGGGATCCAGTCACGGAGTCGAAGCCAGTGGCGAGGATCAAGACATCAATAGGCTTGAGACCCTTCGGTGTTCTCAGCCCTTCGGCTTCAACACCCTCGATTGGGTTCTCGTTGATATCGATGAGCTCGACGTGTGGCTCGTCGACAACCTCATAAAAGTTCTGCTCCAGCGATGGACGCTTCGTGCCCCATGGGTGAGGCTTCTTCTCAGGTGCCAGGATCTTCTGCTTCTCTGGGTCCTTGACACGCTTCAAAACAGTCTGACGCCAGAAGTTGTAAGCTTCGTCATTGGCCTTGTCATCAAAGAGCAAGTCAGAGTAATTGGCCAGCCAATACTTGAAGCCACCTTCCTCGACCAAAAGCTTGTGATAAAACTTCTCGCGATCCTCGGGTGAGTCGTCAAAGGTTTTCTTGTCGATGAAGTCGTATGTGAAGCCTGAGAATGTCTTGCGGGTATCATTGATAGCCTTCTCGTACGTGCCATCGTCCTTCTTCCGCTGCTCTTCTTCGGGGTCAAGCTTTCTCTGATTCATCGGGAGACACATGTTGGGAGTACGAATGTAGGCAGTCATCTCCTTGACTTTCGGACTGAGTTCCTGGATAGTCTGGATTCCTGATGCACCTGTACCGACAACGGCGACTCGCTTGCCGCGGAAGTTGACGCCATGTTGTGGCCACTTGGCAGTGTGGTATACCTCTCCCTTGAAGTTACTGAGTCCGGGGAATGGTGGCGAGTAGTGCTTAGACGCAAAGCCGATGCAAGGCATAAACCATCGTGCCTGGATTTTCGTCTCATCTGCTGTCTCGATCGTCCATAGGTTCGTCTTCTCGTCGAAAGTAGCAGTGTCTACTTGCTTGTTGTATGTTGTATGCTCGCTTATTTTCCACTTCTTCTCAACATGTTGGAAATATCTTCGCAGCTCCGGCCACGCAGGATAGCGCTCCTTGTATGTGAAGTCCTCCCAAAGCTCTTTGTCGAAGAGTTGGTAGATCGGTGTGTCTGAGTCTACGCGGGCGCCGGGATAGCAGTTCCAATCTGTTCACTGATAAGCACGCAATGGGAGGCGTGTGGAAAGATAGCAAGCTTACACCAGATGCCACCACTTGCCGCACCCTTCTCATAAATCTCAACAGAAAGACCAAGCTTTCGTAGTCTGTTCAAAAGCGTGAAAGAAGCAAATCCAGCTCCGACGAGCAGGACGTCCACGTATGGAATCTTCTCCTCCGGAATTGAACCCATCTTGTACGGCGATTGCTTAATTCTGACCGAAAGACTATGAGGGGTAGCAGTTTTTCGCTTAATGGTTGCAATTAGAGATGCAAAGAAAATACCTCAACACCTACATGACGGATGTCCATGATCATATACTCCTCGGCGGGGCTTTCAATGCCACCCTCGGAGGAGTGGCCCAGCGGCTAGATGGTGCATCGAGACGTGTCTCGGACGGGCCCATGGACATCAAGCTGCTATTGAGGGAAGGTCAGGCGGATGTAGTCGTCATTAGGGCACGCGTTTGCGGTAATGATTGGCGGCTTGACGCGGGGATCTGGGGTCGACTTTGGGGTCAACCAATACTAAAGCAGTATCCCATGGTCGCAAAAGAAACAGATCTCTGCATAGACCCCGGCCCAAGGGCAGATAGAGGTGCGCCAGCAAATCGGATATCTTGCAATCTGATTCGTTGCTTGGCAGGATTCATTGCGGGAAGGTCCTGCAACAGGCAAACCGCCACGCTGACGGGAACTTCTTGATAGTGCTTGGGCCTTCCTAGACGACGATGTAGGCAGCCGAACCTGTAGGAGTGTGTCGACAGTTGTCTGTTCATGGTCATCAGGTCGTTTGTTGAAGACTGACGATTGTCAGCTCAAGTCCACAGCACAATTCGGTAACCACGATCACCGCCAGATCGATAATTACAGCGAGAAGGACCGATGCTAGCTCACGCCACAACGTGGTTTTCGTTTGAACTTGAGTGACCAACAACCGCCACAATGCACACGATGCTTTTAAGCCGCATGCGAGTGCTTCTGAAGCCCCTTCACATGGACGACCACTGCATATGCAGCAAGGTTCTGATAGCTGGCACGTGGCAGCGAATTCCCGGGTACATGGGCGGCATAGACGAAGTGCAGCCCTGCGGAGCCTCTGAAAATCTGTCGCAGGACGCTGAGATCCTATTTTCCGCTCCGCCGAACCCAGAGAGGAGCCCTCACGGGCAGACTGCTGGCGACTCCCGCAAAGATGCCGCGATCGTGCCGACAGCAGATGAATGTGCGGCCACAGGATGGTCGTAGACTGCTGCCGCCGCAATCCGAGGGTTCGACATGTACTTTCGGTGTACTCGCTGGTGTCGCTCTGGCGGAAACGACCTCGCCGTCTCCCGGGTATTGTACGAGCATGGGAAGGAGAGTGCAGTTGGTCGCAGCAGCTGGTCCTTCATGTCGCTCGTATGATGTCCACTTCTGCCCGAACGAACTGAATCGAGGCTTATGTGCAGTGAAGGTAGCATTCCGGAGGTCCACCCTCCATGCTTCACCAGGTGTGATCAGGACTTTATACTGGGCGAGATTCGTTGTCATTAAGACGAGATATCTTTCTTGTTCATCTGAACATTGTCGCGCTGCCCGAGAATTGCTGGGCGAGTAACGCAACGGACTGCAGCAATCCCGGAGTTCACGGGGTGCTCTTCGGTTGTAATTCAGGTTCAGCAAGCTTCGAGAATGATGTTGCGAAAATCGTGCTGGTCTGCTCATCATAATATGTGATGAGGACAACTTGTTGCGCAATTCGGTGCTCGCAAGCCGTCAGGTCGTGGTGATACATATATCTCCATCCTCGGGCTGCCTCCTTGCGCAAGAGCTGCGGTGGCAGCGGCACTGCTTGTGAAGTGTCAGACTGCGTCAAGCATGATGTTGTTCATATACATGTGTGGCGCGGACGAGCCCAAAAGTGCTGCGTGGGCGACGACGGGTGACATGTGCATTTGTGAAGCAACAAAGTCCAACGAGAAGGTGAGACGCTGAAAAGTCTCGACTTATGGCAGCATGTCAACGACATCTGGCACGACCATCTCGCTCATCGGGGAGTTGGCACCTCGCTCCAACTTCCTTGCAAAGACACACCATGCAACGTCTACACAGCGACTCACGTTCGCGACGAAACCATACTCCAACATCCAGTACAAGCTCTTGGTATGACATTGCTTAACAGACATAAGCACTCGTAAGCATATTGCAGACAAGAGCTGCGGCGTCATCTATGATCTGGCCATGCTACCCAGCTGAGATCTGACAAGGCCGCGCACGTCTTACGTACACACGTGACAGTCTTACATCGCACAACGCAAGTAATTGGCGTGATGAGTAGCTGCGATGTAATGCGCTCGCACCACAATATATTGGATGACTGCGGCCGCAAACAGCGTGAGAATCATATGGCCTGGCCCCCCACTTGCAGCGTAGGTCGGTGCTTTCCTGCTTGTTATGGCTCCGAACCAGCGACAGCGAGCTACAACATCTCACAAAGGTTCCAGTCATCCTATCTAAGAAAGACGTCACTCAGTGACCACGGAGGGCGATTTGCCGTCTGTGAGCACTTCATCTGACTAAGGCCAGCATGACTAATCTCCCAGTCCACGGGCGGCACTGCACGCGAACGCATGTCAATGCCATGGCGTCCTATGATCGAGACACATGTGGGACAGCCAATGGCAAAAGGAAACTGTTGTAATGCATACACCCTTGTCGACTCATCTCTTTCCCGATTAGGAAATGTATCGAGGCCATGGATTCAGCTTAGGAAGCATAGCTCCGTACCAGTTTGAGTGCACCCCGTCTCTCAGCTCAGCTCGCGGAACCACCAATGCATGTAATATTATAAATTGGACAGACTCTACCCTCTTCCAAGAAGCCAAACCATCCATTGCTGACTTACCTCACTTTCCGTAACATCTTTCAACAATGGCCCCCATCCTCGTCGTGCTCGGAAGCGGTCCGGGCATTGGCCTCACGACCGCCAAGCTCTTTGCAAAGAAACACTTCAGCAAAATCGTGCTGGTGTCGCGGAACTCTGGACGCTTGGAGAAAGAGAAGCGGGAAGTGGAAGATATTGGGAAAGAGGTTTGTCGCTCCAGATATCATAGCACGGCGTCAAGGACTGCAATATTGACTTGCATACACAGGCCGGAAAGGATGTTCAAGTCACAACAATCGCAGTTGACCTCGCCAATTTCGACCAGCTTCGAGAAGCTTTCGTCTCAATCGAAAAGCTAGGCCAAGTGTCGACCGTGTTCTTCAATGCAGCACGAATCAGTGCAAGCGAGCCACTCAAAGCTCCAGTGGAGGAGATTATCGAAGATTTCCACGTAAGTCTTCATCACAAACCGCAACAGCTCAAAGTACACGATCTCCGACTGACGCCTGTCTTCAGATCACAACCGCCGCTTTCTACATCACAGCGCAGTGGTGTATTCCTCTACTCCAGAAACACAATGGAGCTGATGCGTCTCACCCATCTTCTTTGATCGTCACCTCTAGCCACTTGCCAGAAGAGCCCGAGCCGTATTTGTTGTCGCTCTCGGCTGTCAAGGCTTGTCAACAGAACATCGTACACTCTCTGAGGAAGGCTTTTGGTGAACAGGTCCACATTGGAGTGATCAAAGTCTGTGGCGTGGTCAGTCCTGAAGAGCCAACTCGTAATCCGCAGAACATTGCGAGGGAGATCGTAGGTTTCTATGAGCTGGACAGGAAGGACTGGGGCAGCGACGTTTTTGTGAGGTAGAGAAGAGAATGGAAACGCGATACAGTGTAATGGTAGACATCTCGGTGAACACTATAATTTGGTTGATGGTTTATGCTGTACCATCCCAGCGTACAGTACATTTCAATGCTGTTGACTTTGTCTATTCAGTTACATTAAGCAAAAATGCCTTCGTTAATCATTATGACGCTGAATTTCTCCTGCATTAATCATTCAAAGGACACCAGTAGCACGGTTCTCCTTAACCTCAAAGCACTCCTCCTGCTTATCAGCATCCTCGCTCGTGGCAGCATAAACAATCTCCTCGCCGTAGTATCGGTAAATGGCTCCAGTGTTGTAGTTCTGGACCTCGTATTGCAGGTGCAACTCGTTGTTGTCCTTCTCGATGTATGCGTAGAGTCGCTGAGTTTCGCTGACGTCGCCGCATTGGACGTAGTCGGTGCTCTCCAGGTCGCCGGAGCACTTGACGTATGTTGGCGCAATGGCTGGGTGGTTTTCGGCGGAGCCCGAGACGGTGAGGTCGAAGTTGTAGTTGCATCCGACCGTGCAGCCGAAGACGAAATTGGAGATTTCAAAGGTGCCTGGAAGGTCGGCGGCGTAGGACTCGCGCTTGGCTGGTGCTGCTGCTGCGAGGGAGGCCAGAGAGGCGGCGAGGATGGTGGAGTAGTACATTTTGTTGGTTTGGGGATGGAGTGTTGTGGTGGAGATGTATTGAAGTCTTGATTGGAGATTTGTGTGGCGGATTGGTATGCTTGTTGCTGGATGATGACCTACCTTAGCGAGCGAGGGATTCTTCATATATATGTGATTGTGCTCTGCTCGTAACTCTGCTCTATGATGTCTTACCCACAGCTCACGACTCACGTCAAGGCGTCGTGTCAGAAGTGTCGTGGCAATACGAAGTCGCTAGCAGACTGATGAATATCGAAGGTGTATTTTTGGCCTCTGGCTCGGGTCGCGCGCGGCGCTACATTGCCGATCGGCAGGTATTGCGTCACCTGCCAGCGCTCGATACGATTCGTACGAGTGCACGGTGAAGGTTCCGAAGATGTGCTGCTATAAGCAGGGCGTCTTGGCGGCGTTGGGTTACATTGTGGTGGAGAGAAGGTTGTGGTAAGTTCGTGAAGGTGGAGAGGCGGTGATGGATGAGAGATGCCCAGCCGGCAAGTGAAGCAGCTGTGCCCTGGTTCGACTGGTTCGTGGTGGCCTGCGCTTGCGAGACAGTGTCTAGGAGGGCGGTCAGCCGTGGTGAGACTGCATCTTGCTGTCCCAGCCGAGCCGAGCTTGCAAAACACCTTCGCTACAATACAAGCATCACCCGGCGGCAGCGGGGCCTGAAAATGCTGGGGCGGCGGACGGGGCGGATTCGCCGACTGCCGCGGTGATGAACGGCGACGACCTCACAAGAGCAGCGAGGGGCAGCGTGACGGGTTTTGTACAACACGACGCGTCGCAGGAGTCGCGTTCGTCAAAGGGCCCTTGAATGGCGCCATACTGGGTGGCGACCATCCATATCAGCAAGACAGCGAATCACGTCCTAATGCAGCAGCAAAGTTGGCGGCTGCATCGGTATGCGATCCGGTGCGATGGAATATGTAGGCACAGGGGAGTGCACAAGCGGTTCGACACCAACGCTCACGAAACACCATGAGGTGATCCAGCACAACTTTGAGCAATCTGACCTTGCTGCCTGCTGACAATTGCTTGCGAGCTCTATTGACTACTCCTTCTGCTGCAGGAAGATGTAACGTGCTACTTCCTATTCCATCGCTATTCCATAGCCATGTCTACGCCGGCCGCAGACACCACAAACGACGCGTCGCCACTTCTTTCGCCCGCTTCAGAAAGTGACACCAAGAGCTATGCGTCTATCTCAGACCTTGAACATCATGAACCATCAGCGTACGAGCCGAAGCCGGCGCCCTCGAATCTCGAAGCAGATGTCCTCCCGGAGACGAGCGCGTTGGGACGCAACTTGACTTGGAGCAGCGCTTATATACTGACAATCAGTCGTGTGCTTGGTTCTGGCATATTTGCCACCCCGGGAGTGATATTCGCCTCAGTCGGCTCTACAGGTCTCAGCTTGACACTATGGATAGTCGGTGCTGTACTGGCGTATTTCGGCCTCGCCGTGTCCCTGGAATACGGCTGTATGCTGCCCCGGAGTGGTGGTGAGAAGGTTTACCTCGAATTCACGTACAGAAGACCCAAATACCTGGTCACGGTCCTCATTGCCACACAAGCTATTCTTCTGGGCTTCACAGCAAGCAATTGCATAGTCTTTGCACAGTACACGCTCTTCGCATTGGGCGTGGAAGGAACGGACTTCACCAAGCAAACGCTCGCAGTCGGTCTGATAACATGGGTCACTGTAGTACATGCAGTCTTCATGAAGGCTGGCATTCGCATTCAAAACTTTCTTGGTTGGATCAAGATCGGTCTGATCGTGTTCATGGTCTTGAGCGGCCTATTTGTTGTTCTCTATAAACGCGAAGAACAGCTCTCCAGCAATGTGCCGGCACCACTCGCAAAGACTGAGGATCTCGACTGGACCTGGGCTGGACTGTGGCAAGGCAGCATCTGGTCGTGGGGCGCAATTGCAACCTCGATCCTCAAGGTTTTCTACTCCTTTGCTGGATTGAACAACGTCAACAATGTACTCAATGAAGTGAAAGATCCGGTCCGCACCTTGAGATCAGTAGCGTTTACTGCACTGGCAACCGCATGCGGCATGTACTTGCTGGTCAATGTGGCATACTTCATGGTTGTTCCATTGGACGAAATCAGAGGCAGCGGTGAACTAATCGCAGCAATCTACTTCGAGAGAGTCTTCGGCACCGCAGTCGGAAGACGCATTCTACCACTCATGGTAGCATTGAGCGCTGTTGGCAACGTTATGGTTGTAACATTTGCCCACTCTCGGCTGAATCAGGAAATCGCGCGCACAGGCTTGATGCCATGGTCACGGATGCTCTCTTCGAACGCGCCATTTGGCTCACCACTTGGTGGCCTGATCATAAACTATATTCCGTCCATCTTCGTTCTCACGATTCCGACAGGCGATGTCTACTCCTTCATCCTGGAAGTTGAAGGATATCCAGGACAAATAATCGCATTTGCGACAGCCTTTGGACTATTGTGGCTTCGTCTACAGAGGCCCGACATTCATCGACCTTACAAGGCTTGGATCCCCGGAGTGCTTATAAGAATGGCCATTGCGCTTGCACTGCTAGCAGCGCCATTTTTCCCTAGCGAGAAGCAGCGAGAAAAGGGCTTGATTGGCAGTGCAGCATACGCTCTTGTTGGCATCGCGATATTGGTGTTTGGTACGCTATACTGGTACTTGTTCGCTGAAGTGGTACCTAGATGGAGAGGCTACAAGCTCGAAGACAGGACGGAGAGTTTGGATGATGGCACGACTATCACGACTATTGCTCACGTTCCGATCTGAGTTCAGGCAGACAGCGTTGGTCTCCACGACTATACAGCTAGGGGCAGAAGTACATTCCATGCAAGTTTTTGCGACCTTGCCATGAAGCTGGCAGCCTGTCAGCGAGAGGCAGCATGCCACTGGCTCCGAGCAGTGGCAGTGTGCTGCAGCCATGCCCCAACGCATGGGCTTCCAAGGGATCAAGAGACCCGTAGAAGCATGTTCCTCCGCCTTGAACGGCAGCGGGCGTTGAGGAGTAATGCCAGGTTGAACGCGATCATTCCTGTTCTGCCTCGGCATCAGCAACGATATGAGTGATCTGTTCAATGCCGTATCTCCGTCGTTTGTTGCCAACTGCAGTGCTCGAGAGCTCGTCCCTCGCATCTCACGTGTTACGCGTAGCTCATTTCTAATCAAGCTCCGGGATCTGCATGCACAATAGGCAGCCACCCCAGATTATGTGCAGATGGTGCATATTCCAGCTCCATCTGTCGAATGCGCGCAACGCGTGTAGGTCCCGCCGGTAAGCAATAAAGGACAAGGAATTGGACTCCGTTTGAC
>JAASLG010000593.1:0-19699 GCA_013365235.1 Cercospora sesami | reverse complement strand
GTCAGTCCAAATCGGGGGTCGCGTGAGGAACTTCAAGGCCGAACCTGGTCCGCAACATCCTGCGAACATGATTAGCGCAAAATTTGATGGCTCATTTGATGTGTTGGCTTACGAATCCTAAATAGCTTGAGCCAAAGAAGACCTTGATCAGGATCCAGTTCATGGCGCGGAAGCTGTACGTGCCTCGCGCCAGAAAGCTAAAGCATGTGGAGAATCCTGAGTGTGTTAGCCATGAGCTCAAGAATACCGCAATAACCTTCTGCTCACCAAAAAACATGATGACAACCAGTGAAAGGAACTTGAGAAACTCGACAGTCTGTGCCAAGAAATCAGTGAGAGTGGAGATAATCGAAGTTGAAGGTCACGTGCCATGGCCTTGAGAACAGGCAAAAGCATGCCAAAGTATGGGTGTAGACTCAGCAGTGAGCAGATTCTGTTAACGGTCAGTCCCACACTACCGGCATCATGATCTGTCCCGTTCTCACCTTGGTACCAGGAAGAGGGCTTCGACAGATAGGATGTCGAACGCGATGTCGTTGACGTAGGAATCGTGGTGCGCCAGACCGATCACCCTCGCGACGAAGAATGCTATGCCAACGAAGATAATTCCCAAGTCCCAGAGTGACCAGAAATCGGTAGCGTAGAATGTCAGACCAGCATCCTTGAACTCCACAAGCTCATTGTAAGAGAAGGACGCAAGCCAGACATACAGCATGACTTCAGCGCCAGTGATATGCGAAGCTTGCTTCCTGATCAAAACAATGTAGTACAACGCCAGAAATCCTGCGAAGAAGAGCACTTCAAAGATCTTGAGGTAGAGCGGGACCCGGAGGCGAGCATATGGGTCGCTCTGGTGTTTCCGATACACCTTGGCTTCTTTCCGAGAGTGAGTGCTGACATCCGACCAGAACACAATATCGCCTCTCCAAAGACCATAGATGATGTACTGGATGGACCTCTGGCTCAAAAACTTATTCGCACCCGCGACCGCGGCTATTTCAAGCGCGCTGAGATTGGCGAAAGTAGATGCGAAGTTCGCTTGCTCAGTGTCGGTATGATGGTGTTGCATCTCATCGTAGAAGGAATCATCCATCCTGCGCACAGGCGCTGATGAGTTCTCGAGGAGCGGCCTTTCTTCATCCTGCTCATCGGAAGGACTTGGTTCTTGCTCGGCACTTTCAAGGTCTTCGTTCTCCATGTTTGGGCCGCCAAAGTGCACAGGTAAGTCTGTACATAGATATTCAATCGTCTCACGATATGTCAGGTGGCTGATGAAGCGCCTGCACAGAATATCAGCCCAGTAATTGGCTCGCATTGGCTCACCTACCATGCAACCAGCTCGCACGCGAGTCCTCTCGTCTCGTTGACGCCTCTATCCTCTCCATCATCGAGACCATCGAAGTGCCACTTGAGGGCACTGCATCACGGTCAGTCGCAGTCACAGTCATGGCGATATACTGGGCCATACTCACAGCAGCGCGCTCACGATGCCTTCATGCTGTACGTCATCGACCAGATATCGCACGAAAGACCGCAGCTCTCGCGGGTACACCTCACGACGGAGTTCGTCCCACTCATGCGGAGTTTCTATCGCCTGGACGAAGAAGCTGAAGTCGCGACAGGTCAGCCATCGCGTACCAGCCACCTGGATAGCGCGTCTGCCAGCGTCGCAGCCAGGACTCACGTAGAAAGCTTCCGCACCACAGTATCGAACCTCTCACTGTCATCGATATTGGGGATGACTGGCGGTGCTCTGCGCACCATGGTGACACAAAAGAGAAGGTGAGGTGGGAAGAAGCAGTTTTGACAGGATCTGGTCGCTGGTAAACTAACTGCAGGAGCGGCACTAACAGCCGCGGTCAGTATAAGCTATGCGCGGTGTACCCGTTCCGCGCGGCTGATTAGACGCCGCGACCGGGGTCTCGCGCTTCGCCAGGAACCTTCAACCGCTGCCCGAACGTGTGCTACATTGTGCATACGTCAACGTGATGGTTGCGGGGATTGTGTACAGGGTCCTCAAAAATGTCAATGCAAGAGCACATTGTTTCATATCCACTAGCTACGGCGACAGCGATATGGTCGCACCGCCACACGGCTTGGCCGCTTCGCCTAGGAGGTAGGCCTCACATAACCCATTTGACCCATCGTAGCCGCTCACGGCGTCGGAAACTCGAGCCTCCTGTGCAGTCTTGACACAATTTCGATGTAATTCTCGTCCGTTTCCATCGTCAAATACCCATGCCGGACGAAAAAGTCCAAAAGCACAAGGGCACAATTCGGCTTGAACTCGCCGTTTCTCATAGCCTCTTTGACCTCCTCGACCGTCTTCAGTTCAAACCCTTCAACCTCGTCGTCCGAAGGTTTCGGCTCAATGTCTGCCGTTACTTCCAAGTCGTAGACGTACTGGCACTCTGGTTGTAGCAATCGTGTCTCTCCACCT
This sequence comes from Cercospora sesami, assembly GCA_013365235.1. Classification (NCBI taxonomy): domain Eukaryota; kingdom Fungi; phylum Ascomycota; class Dothideomycetes; order Mycosphaerellales; family Mycosphaerellaceae; genus Cercospora; species Cercospora sesami. Next base: position 17,259 of record JAASLG010000593.1, on the reverse strand, counting down.
GCTCGTTGATCACGGATATGAAAATATGTGACTGTTCCGACTGCTTTGGCCTTTTTTCGTACGAGCTCTTCTGGAAGACTGGCCTCCTCCGCACTTTCTCGAACCAAGCTCTCGAAGGGCGATTCTCCTGTTGCAATACCACCAGCCACCGTGTTGTCCAGCATGCCGCCGTATGTTTGCTTATCTGCTGCTCTTCTCGGGACCCATATCCGTGTCTGTTCTTCCTTCTCTTCGTTGCCTTTGACGTATGCTGTCATGTGGCAGCCATATGTGACGATTCCGAACAGCGCACTTGCAGATCGTTCCATGCTGAACAACAACTCTCCTTTGGGCCCGTACACTGGATACAGCTCGTTTCGCCATTTCGATAAGACTTTGAAGTGCCCAGTTGCATGCATAGCTCTAATCGTTGCTTCCACAATCTTAGTCCTCTCAGCCTCTGTGTTCCCGCTTACCAAAGTCAACGACCTCTCCTCATCGTTGATCCACCAGTCTGGCAGCCCTCTGAACACCTCCGTAACGCTCGGAAGCAGATATCCTAGCTCTGTTTCTGGATAGCCCTTAACATAGAGAGCATAGTATGTATTGATGTGAGCGAAGAACAACTTCGGGTTCGTCTGGTAGTAGGGAAAGTTGTCGCATTCGTTGATCAAGTCGAGATTCGATTTTGGTCCTGGACCAATTGGTGTCGGGTCGGCAAGTACCATCGATATTCGATCATTGCGAAGCACAGCATCTGGATCGGCGGAGTCACCCGTTTGTGCTGTGCCGGGGCGGGAATCGTACGTATCGGAGTCGGCGTCGGCTGGAGTCCAAGATGGTATTCTTGGAAGCTCCTTGGGAATGAAGTCTCGTAGGCGATTGAGATTGAACGCCATGTCCGCGACTGTGTTGTTGTTCAGTGAGTTCGTTGTGCTTACCGGTTCGAGCTCAGCTTACTGACCTGCTCGACCAGGGTCTGGCGACACTCTGTTCTTGGCGCTTCGGCTAAAATGCGGGACTGTGACGTTGACTGGAAGGATTAAACACTCGAACCTTCCTGTTCTATCGAGCAATTTAGGGAAAGAGCTACTGCACGCCGTGGACGCGATAAAGTAAGGACGTTTTTCTCGACTTTATACATGACCATCGAGCTACACCTAGCGCGTCTACTGTATACAACACCATAGATCAATACTCAAGATGTCAGTACCATTCGGTGTCATCATCTCTGGTCGACCGGTCGATGTCTCACCACAAGCGATTACGGAAGCCCAATATGCCTTCCGGATACCGCCTGCACCAGCTTTCAGTCATATCGTGGTCTTCCTTCTACCAGGAATAACCCTTCCTCCCGGAACGGCAGCCTCTGTCTATGTGCAAATACCGCCTTCACAAGAGTTCAAGCTATTGGGAGCTATCGGACCCGGCAAAGAAAGCGCAATCTTCAAAATTTCCGGTCTGAAATCTGCTACCAACGTCAACCAAAATGCTATGCTGGATGATCCCACGGCTCAAACCGGAGCGGTACCTCAAGGCGACGTAGTGATCGGCGTGTCGATTGAGCCAGAAGCACAAGTAGCAGCTCAGCTTGCTACTCTGCAAAGTGGTGGTCAGTCCAACAATGCTCAGCTGTCCTCAGCGCTGGTCAAGCTGGGGAGCAGTCCGGAAGGGAAGGCCAGCACGAAAGTTCTCGCACAGAGAATTATTGGCAATGCTTTCAATTTCCTCGCGAGTTTCGGTAGTGACACGGTACCTTTAAAGGCTTTCCAAGACTGGTGGCAGAAATTTGAAAAGAAAATCGACCTGGACCCATCGTTTCTGGAACGTGAAGGCGCGGAGTGACGCGACTAGGCTGTTATTGATGATGGGTCAGCAATGCTTTGTGAAGCCACCACCATACACTCATGAGCGAAAAGCGTCATCACTGGCCTTGCTTTGCAGCCAGAGCCATGGCCCCTGTCTGGGACATAGCTGAGCAGCATAATCTAGCAGGAACATGCTAGCAGGACCACAGGACTCTTGCGATAATGCGCACCGCATGCCGAAAGTTACACAACCAGTAAAACAAACGATTTTCCTCGCCATTTATATCTGACTGTCGTATGGGGAGCGATATCCTTCGCCATTTTGATGGAAATGCCATCCATGGAAGCATGTTGGCGATGCAGCCATTGGCGCATGGTACTGTGAAGGAAGCTGCGGAGCGGGATATTCTACGAAGAGCGAGCTTAGCTCAGACCTGAAGTATTGCTTGTGACACGGGTTTTCGGGCCAACATGTCGAGCTGGGCTGGAAGAGAATGTCTGGAGCTACGCATTGTGATGCCGAAACAACTGCGAAGGTGACGTTTAGTCCAGTCGGTTGCCGCTGAGGAAGCATGTGGTATAGAGATATATCCGCACATTTGGGCGGAACATCTGTACAACGGAAAGAATGCATTTCAGCTTCTGGTTAGCTGAGTACTTCCCTTCTATCTTCTAGTTCCATACCTCCGGCCGCAGGACCGGCGCCATCAGTATCTAATTCTGTGCTTCGCTCGTTTCGGTACATGTCGCTCTCACGCGGGCTTTCCGCAATATTTGCATACTCGCCGCTTTGCAATGTTACACGCCTTCCCAGTCCAACCTTACTTCTCGCCCAGTCGAGTTTGATTAGCACCCATATGGCAGCTGTCCGGAGTAAGACCCACATCTTCTCTTGACTCTGCAGCTGAGAGGTATCGTCTCGTGGATTCTCGTGTTGTTCGTGCTGGAATTGGAACTTGAGACAGTCCTTCACTGTAACTAAGCCCGTCAAGCGGCCACGATGCTCGACAAGAATGACTCGCGGACCGAGCTTCTTGAAAAACTCCATGACTGTCTCGAGGGGTAGACGAGGGTGTACTGCCAGAGGTGTAGGGTCAACAAACTTGCTGAAATCAATAGACATGCTGCCGCCTGTTTCGGGGATGTCATCGAAGGACACAGCTGGTGCGGCGGCGGAGGGAGTTGTTGCAGTGCGTGGGCCTTCAGGTGGGCTAAAATAGCATCTCGCAGACGACGAGACGGGCTGCTCACGCTTTGCGCGCTCGATGGCGTACAAGAGTTCGACTCTGCCGATGTAGCCCAGTAGAATGTTTGTCTTAGTGTCTTCAACGATTGGGAAACCTTGAAATTTGGTGTCTGCCATGATCTGCTCAACTCGCTTGAGGGTCAGTCCCGTAGCGGGCAACACTGTAGGATCAGCCGTCATGGATTTGCTGACGGGCACGCCGAAAGTATGCTCCTCTTTGCCGTCAAGGAAGGGAAAACCATTGAACCAGATCATGCGATCCGCAATGCCGCCCTTGCCAAAGCGTTCCGATACAGCTTTGGTTACTCCTACCACAATCATAGTGGGGAGAATGTAGGTCAGCGCGCCCGTCAATTCGAACATGATGACCACTACAGACACGGTCAAGTGCATGATTCCCGACAGAGCTGCGCCCGCGCCTAGAAACGCATAGGTGCCCGGCGTGATACAGGGCACATCTGGCTCACAAGCCGAAAAGAATGCTGCATCCGGGAAGGTTTGGTGTAGTGCTTCCACAATGATGCCCAGCATTCGCCCAAATGAGGCTCCAATTGCCATTGAGGGCACAAATATGCCAGCAGGGACTTTGCAGCCATATGAGATAATGACCAAGAATGTCCGAAGAATCGTAGCTGCCAATAGCGAGAAGATCATGTACCAGCGATTCTGTTTGTCGCACAATCCGTTGTAGTCGTTGGTACCTTCACATTCAAGGAAGAGAATCTCCATGCTTTCGGTCATATCGATGCGTAGGAACATGTTCCAGTAGCAAACAACAGCGGTGCCTAGAGCGAGCAATGTTGCTTCCAGAATGGGGAATCTGGTCAAGTACCGTTTCCGGAATGCCTGTGCGCGCATGTTCCACTTCATCACAAAAGCGCCATAACAGCCTCCAAAGACTCCGATCATGATGTAGAACGGAATCTCGAAGAAGTGCCAGGTGCGATCATATTTGACAGTGAACATGACCAGCTGCCCGGTGCGGAAGGGATTCATCGCAGCCAGCACTGCTGTTGCGACCAGAGCACAGAAATAGCTCCTCCACATAGTTTTCAGTGGGAAGTAATTGCTCATCTCTTCCAAACTGAATAGGACTCCTCCAATCGGACTTCCAAATGCGACGGCCACTCCAGCAGCAGCACATGCGGACAAGATCTCTCGCGTCTTGGCGGCATTGCGTCGATACTTGTCGAACATGCGACTGATGACATTTCCGGTGCACACGGCATAATGCACACTCGGCCCTTCCTTTCCCACGCTCAGTCCAGAGGCGATGGCCAAAGGTAACCCAATACTCTTGATCAACAGTGTCCAGAATCCAAGAAAACCCTTCATCACAAACCCGGCGATGATACATTTGATCTCCGAGATACCACTCCCTGCCGCGTAGGGTGCGAAGCTCTTGACCAGTCTCGCGCTGGTGAATGCGAACAGAGTAGAGAAGATGATGTAAACCACATAGTTCACGACCGTCCAGCGTGACCAAGGCACAAACTCTTTACACCCCTCTTCCGCTCCCCAACAACAGAAGTTCTCGTTCAGGTAGAATGCGGTGGTGCAATGCCCTCGCTTGATGTCCGATAGCCATTCTGTCACGATATTCAGGAAGGCAGCATTGAGTCCGATCGCCGTACCAATCAAGGTGACAACAATCCAGCCTTGCCCGGCATCGTACGCTTCCCATACCTTACGCCTCCAGCCTACGCGACCAAAGGACTGCTGGTGAGCGACTCGGGACAAGCGTCGCGACTTACGCCGCTGTTGTTCGCGAGCTGCATCTTGGACCCAGTCGATGGTCGTGAAGTCCTCATACCTCTTGATCTCAGCTATCTCCTCTGCGACGCGGACCTCTTCAGAGGAGATCTGTTGATCGAGCTGGCCATTCTCGGCGCTGGAGAGGGCGGAGGCTCGGCGGCTTAAGCTGTGGTGTGGGCGATCGGAGGCGGAGGAGGGCGCATAGCTGCTGGTGCGGCGGACGAGAGCGGGGCCGGTGGTGGAGATGCTGCTCACGCGCCGGCTCATTGCATGTTCATGTCGGTAGAGTGCTGAGGTCGTGAGAGTCGTTGGATGTCGAAACGAGGGTCTTACACTTGTCAGTTTATTGAGCGGCCTTCTCGGTCAGCGACTGTCACATGAAAGTTAGCGCGCATTTCATTTGGAAGACGCCATCAATTCAGCCGCGACGCGTCCTATTCGCGCCCACTCTACACGACCATACCAGCTCAACTCTGCCCGATACCAGTACGAAAACAGCGCCAACATGCCATACAACAACACGCCTATCGCGCCATCGAACGAGGTCACCGGCACGGTCTCACTGCCTCGTGAGTCTTCCGCCGCAGCATCCCATTCTCCGCCATTCCACTGACACAACGCTCTCAGTCGCTCGCGTCAAGAAGATTATCAATGCCGATCCTGATATCAACCAGTGCTCCAACAATGCCGCCTTCGTGATCACGGTTGCCACTGAGATGTTCTTGCAACATCTGGTCGAGCAGGCATACAACCAAGTGAAATCTGAACATGGGCCCAAACCGAGGCGTAACATTCAATACAGAGACGTCGGTAAGTGACGTGCGCAGGCGACGCGAGCAAGGAGCGAGACACTGATGGGAACTTCCTAGCCAACGCCGTAGCACGTGTCGAAAACCTCGAATTTCTGACAGACGTGGTGCCGAGGACGATGACGATGAAGCAGTACAAACAGAAAGCTGCCAAGGACGCTGCAGCAGGAGCAGCATCCGCAGAGAATGGAGCTCCCGGAAAAGGCCAGGGGCCACTAGATGGACACGTCGGAGCCAATGGCTCTGCGGCTGGGCCAGCACCAGCTAAGGACCCAGTGAAGGAAATTGCAGCACAGGAGGGAGGTCACGGCACAGTGGACGAAGAGATGCGGGATCCATGATTGCATTCTTGAGGTTTCATGGGATTCAGCGATGGCGTTCACGGGCCATGAGATCGGAGCTGATGTGGGCTCTGCCGTTGCGACAGAATGAGCAGCGCTCGAGGTCACGCGAATCAAGACTTGAGGTGTCTGCTCACCACCCAGGATATTGACGCGGCACCATGATTGGAGAAGCACCCAAGCGAAGCCATGGTCATGTCCAGTTGCGCGAGAGCAGAAATTTGGCAACAGCGTTGCCGCGACTTGTCGACATTTACTCCAGGCATGCGCCGCTTTCACAGCTTGGAACAAGCCGAACTCGAAGAAGCTCAAGAAAAGCGCTATGTGGCAAAGGCTCGCCTACGCTACATATCGTGCTTATCATATTGGCTTCCACCACAACCAAGGTCGATCGGGAGGTACCAGCCAAAACGATCACTTTGATCCCACTTTCTCTTCAACTTTTGCAGTCTGTCAACCCTCCACTGCTGGTATCCATACAACTCTCTCTGGGTCTCAGTGCCGTGCGCATAGTTCACGTATGCATTCAGCGCATGGCCACTACCCTCGACTATGACTCGACGCATTTCATTGCCGTACACTGCGCCACGACGAGCCAGGTTCGCGTCGTTGGGCGCATGCGTAATGAAGGGGCTGATCAACAGATTACTTGAACGATCTGCGAACGCCGTGCTATTTTCTGGCACCGACTGGACAGCGTTCACGCTATAAGCCTCCAGGATGATGCGCGTGATGTTGAACTCGGTCGGAAGAGATTTGAGCACATCTACTGCTGCGCGCATAGCAGCAAGAGGATATGTCTTCAAAGCCAGTGGGAAGCGCTGCAGCGTCGGAAAATTCTTCGCACAAGGCGCCGCGTTCATGTCAAATCCCATCATCACGGAGACGCCCGCCAGATCGGTCGCTCCGCTGACGCTGTTGAACGGCTCAAGAGCGCGGAATCCGGATAAGTAAGTGTCAGGGATGCCTTTGCCCTGCCATATCAGAAAGATCGCCAAGATGACCTGTAGCTGGTTCAGCACAAAAGACACGCTGAGCATACACTTATGATACCATACCTTTCCATCGGCCACTCCAGGAAACCTTCCTGCGAACCCGAAAACAATCAATTCCACCGGTCCTGGGTTTTCAACGCCACCAATCATCCCATTCACAACTCGTAACACCTCTTCTAACTTTTCCTCTTCAAAATAGAACTGCTCGTATGCCCAATCCCGATTCTCCTCAGTAACATCATAAATCTTGTACACAAATTCTGCCACAATCCCAAAATTATGCCCAGCACCCCGCAACGCCCAGAACAAATCTTCATGCTGATGCGCAGAAACCTCCACCAGACTCCCATTCCCCAGGACCAGCTTCGAAGAGATCAAGTTATCTGCCATCAGCCCATATCTCCCTTGCAGCCAACCGTGGCCGCCTCCCAGCATAGGTGCTACTGCACCAGTGCAATCGCAGGCTCCTTGGACCGTCTGCTTCGAATGGAGAGCGAGCTTGTCACGGAGCTCGCCACTGAGAACTCCACCACCGACTACTGCACTTTGACCATCCCGAAGAATCTCGACATCTTTGAAGCTCTCGAGCCAGATCCCTACGCCGTTGCGAAGCTTCGCGAGGGAGAGAGTTGCGCCGTGGCCGCCGGAGATTGCGAGGAAAGGCTTGGAGTGGGCGTTAGCGGCCCGGATTGTGCTTTGGATGTCCTCGATTGTGGAAGGGCGAACTACGATGTCAAAGTGCGGGATTCCCCAAGAGGCTTGCCATCGTGATGTGGCGTTCTTGTAGCATGAGGAATCTGGGTGGCAAATTTGAGCTTGTGAGGAGAGGTGAGGAGTGAGGTCTTTGGCGAACGGTGTCGATGATGGGGTGGAGGTTGAGAATATGTTAAACGTATACCCTACGGCGCTGGCCACGGTTGCAGTGAGTATTGCCGGGAATGCCCACATTCTCAAACTGATCACTTTGTGAGCTTGAAGTCTCGGGATCGAGCAGAGGAAGTCAGTATGCTGACTATTCTGACTATGTGGCCTGGGGACGGACCTATAATGGTCTGACCTGAAGTCGCAGTCAGCCACGAGGACGATTGTAGTTTATGTACACGTTGTGCACGGCAGTAAGTGATCCACCACTTTCTGCCGTTACGCTTATTCAAATTCAAATGCAGGTCTCAGCCTCACGTTAACACAAAGCATAATTCTTGCCGCGATCCTTCAGCTTCCAGCGTTGTAGGGCATCTTCATCTATGTATGAGCGTCGCTCTGCCGTCGTCCGTCGGAGTTGATCAGCCTCCTGATCGGAATCATACTTCAGACGTCTGACGCTTCTCGATCTATGAGGGCCCTTGGGTCGCGACTTCATAAGGGACGATGTAGTGGGAAGACCTAGCCTAGCCCATATACGGTTAGCTGAAGAACACCTCCCATCTGGGCCGGGCCTCAGCATGTGAAGGTCGGGCGACCAGATGTCCGACGGCCACCGCAGCTCAATCACGCAAGACTCACAAGACAGAATACTGACTAGCCACACGACCTCATAGAAACAACAATTCGGGTCGCTACGTAGGTGTCCATCAGCCCATGACTCGCAGTCGACTAAAGACCCAGATTACGTCACAATCGATTGAACAACACCTCTTTCTCCTTTCTCATTCTCTAAACCGTACTTTACCAAAGACAATACAGATTCAAATTGGAGAATCCCAAGAAGAGATTGCTCAAAATGTCCAAAGCGCCCAGCAAAAAGCTCACCGACGAAGAAAAAGCCGCCAAGCACGGCGCCCTCGTAGTCTTCGGTTCCGGCCCCGGAATAGGACGCAATGTCGCCTCTCTCTTCGCTGAACGCGGTTTCTACAAAATCTACTTACTGTCTCGAAATCAAGAACGTCTGCAAGAAGATATTAATTTCGTGAAGAAAGCCGCTCCGGAGGCAAGTGTTAAAGCTATTGCGGTCGATCTTGAGGACCCGGGGAAAGTGCGAGCAGCGCTTGCGGAGTTGGATTCGAGATTGCACGGGAAGTCGTTGGAGTGTGTTTTGTATAATGCTGCGAGGGTTGGGCAGAGTAAATTGATGGAATGGAGTGCGGTGAATTATGAGTCGGATTTTAGGGTGAGTTTTGATTTTTTGTTCCTGCTCTGGTTTGAAGTGATGGGTGAAGCTGACGCGCTGGGTTTAGATTAGTGTTGTGAGCCTGTTGATGGTTGCACAATGGGCTATGCCGCAGCTGGTGGCGGCAGGAAAGAAGGAATATTACACGCCCTCTTTCCTGGTGACGAGTGGTGGCTTATACAAGAATCCTTTCCCACAATTCGTAAGTGTTGCCTGTCTGCTGAGCAAGTGAAAGAGATATGATCTGACTGCAAGCAGTTCTCACTCGCATCGTGCAAAGCTGCTCAGTACAATCTCGTCCACAGCCTACACAAGGAATACGGCTCGAAAGGAGTGCATTGTGCGGCAATCGTGGTGGAAGGCAAAGTAGCTGACGATGCCAAAGTGACTACGGCTCGGAATGTGGCTGACAGGGCTTGGGGGTTGTTTGAGCAGCCTGCGCCGGGCGATTTGGACGCCACTATTACAGACCCAGATTATGCAGAGTTCATGAAGAAGGTGGAAGCTGGCGCTTAGCTAGCAGTCGTTCAATTCCAAGATGACTTTTCCACTGATATCTCTTCGGGCCGCACATTGTCGAACGACCTTATAGTCGCACCTGACATCCTGAAAATCCATGTGCTGGTCCATTGTCGCCGACATCGAAGTTGACCTGCGTGGGGCAAGCGGTCGAGTTCAGCTTGCAGATCGCGTGCCTCGCAGCACCGTTGTTGATTTCGGTGTAGAGTTTGACGATCTCCGCACTCGGCAGGTCCACAAAGTACAGGTTGAAAGCCCGAATTGGCACATCTCCAACGATGAACTCCGAGTAGGTCGTGTTAGTGTCACAGCTGTGAGCAATGTGAATCACCCGGCTTGAACTCGGTGGCGGCAAAGGATCCGAGTATCTCGTGAGATATTCCTCCACGCTATGCGCGTCCGTGTCGTTGAGCTATAGAGCTTAGAAGGACATTTTGCCTTCTGGGAGAACAGACTTACAGTGCCACCAGTGAGGAATGCAAGACTATCCGACACGAGTTCGAAGTTTGGGCTGATGAACTTATCGATCAAATCTTCGTGACCTTCAACCTTGCGGCGTATCGCACCGAACACAGTGTGAAAGCTGGCGGCACCGCCATCAGTTAGGCAGCCTTGCGAGCGCCGGATGCATATGGAAAGAATGGTGCTGGCAGAGCAAATGAGGAAGCTGAAACGCATACTTTTGACTTTCAAGTGAGTTTGTTTTGAGAAATTGTTAGCAGTATACCTCATTCAAGGAGACTTATACGATGGAAATCTGCCACACAGTAACAAGCGTGGATGCAATGCCCATGATGGAGGTGCTACAGCGCAGTAGAGCTTCGTCGAATCTCGAGCATACAGTTACGGCTCGACAGCGCCATGACGAGGCCATATCATAATCTGACCAATCATTTGCTGTAAGGTATCGCTGGGTGTTCCTTAATCACATCTTGAGCAAGCTGGAGGACTTGACCATGTACACTAGATGGAGCACAGACCAGTCCATAATCTGCAGTCTTGGTCAGCACGATCCAATATTACACGGCAGGCAAACAAAACCCACTGGACGCCATTTTCCTTCCGGTTGTAAAGTCAATTGGTTTGCCTTCCAGATCAGTCACTTTCCCGCCCGACTCCTCAAAGATGAGTACAGCGCCCGCATGGTCCCAACTATTCGATCTCCAGCTTGTGTATCGGAAGATACGTACCACGACGTGGCTTCGACCCAGACCTAACGCGGCATATTTCATCAGACTGCTGAAAAGATCCACTCCAGGCCACGGCGTGTTCAGTTTTGCTGCAACCTTTTGATGCAGCTCCAGGATCGTACTCGTGTACGTGGAGCAATCAGACCAGATCAGACTGTCGAAAGATGCCTTCTCACCATGTCGCTCAAGTTTTGTCGCTGGCGCGAGCTCTCCATTTGACTGCATTGGTCGAACAAAAGTGCCTTCGCCACGTACAGCATAGATCATCAGACCCAAGCCACTCTCATCAATCACATCTTCTCTGACAGTGGAAGAACTGAAAACGACGTTGGGGCAGCCAATGATCCCGATCTCCTCACGTCCGTCAATGAGCATAGCACAATTGATGGCATACTGCTGACCTCGCAGAAAGGTGGCGGTGCCGTCTATGGGGTCAAACACCCAAGTTCTCCCCTCGTCACTTCTTTCCCTCTTACCTCCCCAGTCAAGGAACTTCAGTAACTCGTCCTTTGAACCAGGAGTAGAAAGTGCGGGAGTATTTGCCTCAAAAGCCGATTTTGCGGACTCGGTCAGCTCCCAGACCTTATCAAGGAGAGCTGCGTTCTGCCGCAGATCATCTGCGGACTCTTCAGCCAAGAAGTTGTCTGACGGGAACACGGCGTGCACAGCGGAGGTCAGCAGAGCTTGGGATGCGAAATCGCCCACGGTGACGGGGCTGAAGTCGCTTTTCGAGATCTGACTGTCCTGGCTCACGGTGTGCCGTTGCAACTGCTTCGTGAGCACCGCGCAATGTTGCACGGCAGCGCAAGCCACATCGAGCTCTGCCTGCAGCCGACTCGACATGGTTGAAGTAAAGTTGATGGACGAGGTGAGAAGAGCGCTGGGACGAGAAAGTTGTCTTACAACCTCAGGCACATGTCTTGGCACATGACGGAGCGGAAACTCCCGCCTTCTGCTTCGCCGGAACATGTCTAGTTGCGGACAGCAAAATGGAAACTTAGCAATGCGCTCATTTTGCAGCATCTCTCTCACGAACTTGATCCCGCGGCCGCCTCGCTTGCCGAGACGAAGCGCCTTAGCTACGCTGCACCAGGTGGAGATACGAGGATCGACAGGGCACTTGTCTCCGGTCAGCAGGAGTACGTACAGAGTATCGATCCTAGTTTCTGTTCTGCTTTCCGGCAGTAGCATGTGCGAGCATTACCGGCCACGACCCAAGAATCGGAGCAATATGAAGCATATGAAATCATGTTGTGGGACTACTACCGCCCCACGATGGTCTCCACGATCTCGTGGTCGAACTCTGGATTCACCCAGCTCGGCTTTCCGCACCGCGCCCGGATCGCGCCTCCAAACGTCTGAAGCATCGCGAAGGCAGGTATGCAAAAGAAGGCCGTAATTAGAGCGTGTCCTGCAAAAGTCCACGTAAAGCCGACAGAATCCACCCACGGCACAATGAAGAAGGGGTCTACGAATGCTGAAAGGTTGAGCAAGACGGCGTAGAAGACAACCACCGACATGCTTTGCATCGGATACGCGTCCAAGACGTATGCAGCCACGATGGTGTTTCCCATCTGTATTCCAGCACCGACTGAGAGAATCAAAGTCAGCAATTACTTTTCGTTAAAGTGCCAGCAGGTCGACTTACACAATGCGAACGCCACCTGGCCCACCATCCAGTGGTAATTGTTCTCAATCGATACGCCCCACAATACCAAGCCTACTGATGTCAGAACTGCTGCGGGATACAATAGCCAGATACGCATTTCTGGAGTCTTGGTCGAATTCGCGCGCGCTGCAAGCTTCGCCACGAGCCAGTCACTGAGCCGGCCGGAGCAAAAGATTTCGGAAAACAGCGTGCCGACGATGAGGCCGATGAAGAGCAACCTAAGATCCTTGTTAGCATGCTCACACAGGACTAGAACTGAATGATTGAGGTGTGCTCATACCCTTGAATCTGAGGCGAATAGCTGGCGTACGCGACGGGAACGAGCGTGACTACGGACAGCATCCACCAGTACCACCCGAAGCAGTAAACCATGATCGAAATCGGGACCACAGCAAACTTGAACGTCTTGCAAAATCTGATCACAGTGTCCCAGATCTTAGGATGCTTCATGCCTGGTAGCGGCGCAACGTTGACAAATGGCAGACTCTTGGTCCGTTTCACTTCTTCTTGTGTTGCTGATACCTTTTCGGACATCACCATACCTAGGGTCTTCTTGGACAGCATCAAGTCGCGCGGATAAAGAGTTTCCGGCATTAAGGCCACCTCAGCCACAAGGATTGCCCCCAAGAGTATCGCAGTCAGCCATTGTATCCACGTGGACGAGACAAGATCGATGAATCCACCAATCAGCGGACCCAATAGCAGGCCCAAATCGAGGGCCAATACCCAAAGCCCAACTTTTTGGCCACGTTCGTGCTCGAAAAACATGTCGTTGATAATGGCCAACCCCACCGATGCAGCTGGCGAGCAACCCAGACCTTGAAAGAATCTAGCCGCCATATATCCCGAATAATCTTTTGCCTCAGCCGCGCCTATGGTCGCTGCGATGGCCATGATTGTGCCAATAATCATGATAGGTCGCCTGCCGACAATATCTGCGGGACTCGACCAGACCAAAGGGCCGATCGCGAGTCCCAGGGCTGGAATGGCGACAGTCCAGTTTATTTGCTCAAGCGTCGCATCGAATTGTTCCTGGAGCTCGGGGAACGCTGGCACAGTCGTTGTGGTGATGTAGGTGAACATAAAATACCTGCGAAATATAGTCAGCCATTCTCACTCGATGCCTGTGTTGGCGCAACACTCGATCGTACAATGCCATCACGATTCCGAGGATGGTGTGTTTTTGAAAGGAGGACCAGTTGAGAGGATCCAGGGCATCGCCCTGCACGGGCACCGGAAACAGAACGAAGCCATTCTTGTCCACGAGTACCTCAGAACTTACGAGCCCGGCTTCTGTGTCTGGACCCTCAACGATTGCGCTCTTTTTCTCGGACTTCTCATCGACCATGTTGACATAGAGGGGCGGCAGCGAACAAAGGACTTATGCTAACAAGTGCAGTAAGGAAGTATATTTAATTTTTCCAGCTCTATGATCCACAACGTCCAACGATAACGGATCGACGGATGCGACACAAAAGCAACATGCATGAAAATCTAGAGCAGGATTGCTTGCTCGCGAGTGCCACATCTGCAGTGCATATCAATGTGCCTGATGCTGCTGGACGCAACAGCCTATCAAGCCAAGCCTCATGGACCCTATCGTGGAGACTGCAGCATGAGAACGCCGAGCCCTGCGCTTATCTCTGAAAGTTTTAGCAATCGCTTCGCTCACGCACAGATAACAGATCTGAAACGGAATAACAAGGTCTATCTGACCTATCCCACGAGAGCTCGCGTTCGTCGGCACGCGACATTGCCACGCGGTATCATGTCGTTCCTGGTGAGCCCAAGGACTTGGAAAGCTCGAATGTATGTTCGTGTTCTTGCGCCTCTCCAGGCGTATCTCCTACGTCTAGTCTCACGCGCTCTCGATGTAACCGTGGCTATCTCTGAATGCAACTGCCTCTGAGTGCAACCGCAGGTCGCTAAGCCAATCAGCAAAGATTTCCGTGGATTGAGAGCCAATCTAGTTAGGCGCTTGCACTCAGAGGTCGTTGCATTCAGAGGTACCCACGGCCACCGGTCGCCTTGCTTGATGCGCGAGTGCATGAAACCTAGCAAGCTCACTTCGTTTCGAATGGCGTACGCCTCCACGACCTGATCTTTGATACGATGGCACGCTGATGCTTTACCAATGGCAAGCTCTGCAGCAAGATCGCACCACCTCTGTTGCTCTTCGACCGGCGCTTACCGATGAGCTTCTCCACGGACGACCCTTTCTTGGTCGATGTGCGAGGCACTCTACAGAAATGGGCCTGCATAGTATCGGCGGCAGTCGCATAGCCTCGACCTCACTCTCTGCTCTCACAGCACGGGATCGCAGTCGACGCTGCGTTCACTGCTTGTCGAACCTCTGTATTCGTGCGGATCCGCATTAATTCCTCGCTGAGCAAAGCACATTCGATCGAGATCCGGCAGAATTATCAGTAGAGTGAATGCGACGAGGCAGGCCCCTCATGCCAAGTATCCTCGCCAGGGTCGTGACATTGGAGAATCGCAACGTATCTATGGTCTAGACGCGAAGTCAGGAAGGCAAGCAGACAGCTGTGGTCACCCAGAGGCCTCGTTACCGTATGGTCTTACCGAATCAACGGAAGATGGAAGTCATGCCCATGCGCCGGCCTGGACCCCGCAAGACTTCATCCATGGTCGTCAAGAGAGTTGAAGCTCTTTTAGAATGGCTATGCATGTCCCCAAGCTGAAGAATCGGCTTTGAGGAGAAGTCAAGGCTTAACCCTGGGTTGCCTAGGGTAAGGAGCAGCATGAAGATCTGCAAAACATTTCCTCGTGAGGGAAACGAGTCCTCCTCAAGTGAAGTATCGCGTGCAGCTCGAGGGATCTCTGTAGACTAAGTTCACTACTAACAAATGCAAGGGATCTCTAGGCTGATTTGACTCAAATTCCATATGAAGTCGCGCAGCGCAATGAGTTGCAACATCTACGCGATTTCGACGTGAGTGTCAACCAGGATGCACAACGGAATCGAAACGAGTACGAGCTTCTTTTCGTTACCAGCAGAGATCCGACAGCAGATTTATGAACTTGTGTTGTTCGAGTGCACACCGCTGTCACGGTCTTCGGCCACGAAACGATTGGATACCTGGATTGATATTCGACACTTTCGCGATGGCATACCAAAGAGCCTGACATACACTGCTCCAGCTTTGCTTACCGTTTGTCGCGTGACACGGTCCGAAGCCTCCCCTTTGTACTACAAAAATACCCAATTCCGGTTCAGCGAAGGCCGGGCTGCCGCGAAGTGGCTGTCCAGTCTGGAGAAGGAAGACCGGCGAGACTTGAGGGACCTAATTTACTGCCCAAATTATCTAACCTGGATGGATCCTCGAATTCCGCCCCTCAGAAATGAGATCTTGTGGAGAGACTGGGATTGTCTCAGTGAAGCGCTTTGCAAGTTTAACATCAATGCGAGTGTCGTGCTTCGGGTTTGTGATTATGGAAGTGATTGAGTAGGCAAGATCTCGGCCACAAGTTTGGATTTCGGTGCTGGGGACGCTGACAGGTTCGCAGAAGCTGGAGCACAATAATGACAAAGCAAGTGTGAGGATGCAGAGAGTACGGTGGGCGACGCCGTCGGCCAAGACCGACAGCCAACCCCTGTTGCACGAGCGAAATACTTTGCAAGCCTCCGGCGCCAAGACATACATGAGTTAACATGATTACATATCAAGGCGTGCGCTCGCTGACGCAGCACACTCAAGCTAACGCTTAAATCAGGTAGAACCCATGCGAGCACAACAAGCATTCAAGGTACTCGTGGGTTGCACAGCGTTCGTGCAATACTTTGATCGGTTCGTACCAATGCGTTGAAGCTTCCTGAATCAAGACGTGATCAGTGCAACCGGATTTCCCACAGCACGATCCCTGACCACGACTCCATCTACTGCTCTTGATGTACGCTGAAGTCATCATGGAATCGGTATGTTCCGTCCCAACGAGACCAGAAGCCCTGACTATGCTGATCCATGCGTGGCTCGCCAACATGTGGGAAAGACCTAGCTTCTTAGTGAAGGGCCGTTGCTGTCCATAGCCTCCGCAGCATGGCCAGGCTCTCTCTTTCTCTGGTAGATGGAGCGATGGGTAATTCAGTCCTGCATGGAGGTCTCCTCCTGCGACACTACCTTCGACTATAGCAATGGCATTGCAAATCCGTTGTGTCTCCTCCAAGACCCTTACTGATCCTGCTGCAAATCTGATCGACACGAAATCCTGAGTGATGCACGATTCTTGCTGGTATATCCTCGCCTCTAGCTTCATTCTCCGAGGAAAAGCTTCAATTATTCTCCTAGAGCTTCGTTCCTCCTTCGAAAGTTTCGCTGGCCTCCTTGAAAGCTTCGTTGCTCCCCACATGTCAGCGAATAATCAGTCCGCCGCGACCCCACTGATGCGGCTGCGCTTCCAGCTACGTTGGAAGCACGAGGAAAGTTTCGTTCTCCCGACAAAGCGGTCGATAGGGCAGTTATTCTCCGAGAATGGCGACTGTGCAGAAAAAGCTTCGCCTCCTTTAATGACGGATTGGAGGCAGGTTTAATCCTTCTCGACAACGAACTGCTGCACTCGCGTTGCAAAGCGCTGTCGGCTCGTGTCATCACTGTCATCTCACTTCTTCGCTCATAATTCCGACCTCACAGCTCATCAAACATGCAGACCGATCACAACAACAGCGAAGGGGATTCACCTCACGAGGTGGACTCGTTGCCACTGGTCTTGGAGAAGTTGGCACGTGACTACGCAAACAATGTTTGGTTGAAGATACCGTTTGACGCAGAACTAACAAAAGGATGGCGTGACATCACATACCGAGAGCTGGCAGATGCCGTCGA
>JAASLG010000592.1:0-18352 GCA_013365235.1 Cercospora sesami | reverse complement strand
ACACGCACCCTCCCATCCCAAGACAATTTGGTCCTTTAATTCCCCTGGTAAGACAGTTGCCGAAAACTTTTGACTGTTTTTGGTGTTTGAAACGCTTTCTTCTGCTGATGGCCAAGATCCTCATGGATTGTGAGACAAGGAAAGCCAATGAGTGTGATGTTGCAACCCTTGATCTGAAGGGAAGGCACAAAGGCCTGATAGAGAGTGTACGTCGCAGAACTGCGCAACAGAAGATGGATCAACGCCTGTCGGGGCTAGCCATCTGTTGCGCAGGACTCCCGTGGACTCGCAGATTTGACTGGTGTAGTCGGTCGGATTTCCGACGCAGCTCGTCTCAACGTCATGACCTCGCTCCGGTTCTTGATACTGAACCCTACTGCAGATTCCGCCCACGCACCTAGGAGGGCTTCATCAGCTTGGAAGGGTCAGCGCCACGGTTGAGAATCTCCTCAGTGAGCAGCTTCTCTTTCTCCTGGTATAGCAGCTTGTAGGCATGACGAATGGTGCTGTCGCTGACTTTCGCAACATTCATGATGTCCTTCGGAGACTTGGGGTTACCCATGAGCATGCTTGCCATGAAGATGCAAGCAGCTGCCGAGGACAGTGGTGAACGACCTGCGAGCGCTCCTGTCTTGGTCATGACAGTAGCCAGAGCGGTAGCCACGTTCGTGCTTCGCTGATCCATATCGAGCTGGCTGCAGTAACGCTGGCACAGGTCGGCGGGATCGGCGGTCGTGGTGGTGACGCCCTGGCCATAGACTAAATTGTGTCAGCACTGCAAAGACAAGGTAAATGAGCAATGTCGAACGCTTACCGTCAGGAGCAGCATTGGGCTTAGCAGCATCAGCTTTAGCCTTGTTGCGCAGAAACTCATTCAGGAGCTTGTAGATGCGTCCGATCTCCTTCTTGGAGACGCCGGTGAGCTCCATCATCTCCCTGAACGACCGGCTAAGGCCATTGCGACGGCAGGCAAAGAATATGCATCCAGCGATCAGAGAGTCCTGACTCTTGCCTTTGAAAAGACGACTCTCCTCAGCATCCTTGTAGATGTGCTTGGCACTATCAGACACAGTACTCGGAAGCTGCCAGCCATCGCACAATGCACCAATCTGCTTGTAAGCCTGTAACAGACTCTTGTTTCCCTTGTCCAGATTTGCCTTGTTCTGAGCACGATGAAGATCCTTCGCGCGCATGCCACCGTCTCCGAATGCGATGTTGGTGTTCAGCTGTGCGCCGTTGAGCAGAGCGTTCGGACCATCTCCGACACGACTGGGATCATCGTTACCCTGGTCGTCATTCGAGAAGGTGCGCCATTCGCTGCTTGTGTCAATCACGCGCTCCTGCAGTACGAGACCGCAGCTCCCGCAGATGAGGTCGCCGCTGGCATGGTCCTCACGGAGATCGGGTGGATCCTCGCGGCAGTCCTTGCAGATGAGGCGAACGTTCAAGTTCTCGCGCCACTCATCGTCTTGCGGCGGAGCCATGACGGGGTCGGGTACCGCGCCCGGAGAAAGAACCTGTGTCATCAAGGCTAGAGGCTTGCGCACTGTGTAGCTCTTCTTGATCGAATCCTCGAAGCGTGCCGATGCCCGCTTTCTGATGGCTTTGGAGCTCTTCTGGAGCTTGTAGTTTTTGGCAAAGCAACGAATGAAGAGTGGGGAATGCGTTTTGGCGGTAGTGACGAGTGAAGCAGAAGCGACCGCGACTTCAAGCGTGAGGTCGCAGCTAAGGACCCACCAAAGTTAGCGCATACGCCAGAATGTGGTTATGGGAGGAAGATGCGGAGGAGAGGTCGATGTGACGAGTTAATGCGACGCGGTGAATGTGACGCGGTGAATGTGATTGCGAGTGGGTTCTTTGTGCGCGCGACACAAAGGCGCAAACAGGTCTAGTTCTACGAAGGAATGCGGCGCACGTACCCTCACACTCCGTTGACGGGCGACGAACGAACCGATATTCGGTTCTGGTGCGCGTACTCGAGTCGAGCGAGCGACGATGCGGAGTGAGAGGTTGCGGTGGTGAGGGATGCGCTGCAAAGGCCGGCCGTTGACCAGTGAAGGTGTCCGTGAGAATTTGCGACGAGAGTCAAGTGGTATGACGGGTGTCGCAGGTCTCAGTAGACGGCGGCCGGTAGATTGTGCGAGTCTCGCGAAAACCAGTTGCCTGCAACTCGTTTGATGCGGTGGTGATGTCTGTGGTTTCGGCGGCGAGACGGGCGTTCTCTGAGGCAGGGAGCGGTGGAGGGTGGAGAGGTTGTCGAGGGTGAAGAAGAAGTGGAAGGCGACGGCCAGAAGAGGCTGAGTTGACTGCGAGCCGAGAAAGTGACTGTCACGTGACGCGAGAACTTTGTGGAGCAAGAACGACCCGAGCTTGCACGACTTCACGGCCGCGAGCATTGAGAGCACCGTCATTGCACCTCATTCACCACCGCTCACCATGCAGGCAATCAGACTCTCGGTATGCCCGCCGCGCTGACCTTGTGATGCAGCATGCTGACAGCGTCCAGCGCAACGCGCTCGCCCGAGCTGCGACCAAGCAGAATGCCGTCTCCTTCCGCCGCACCTTCATCGCGACTCCAGTCCGCTCGGGTACGATCTCAACACATTCCGACAGAATGCCACATGTAGCCTAACCTACTCTCAGCCGATCTCGTCCAGGACATGTACTTGAAGGAGCTGAAGGCATACAAGCCAGCTCCATTGAAGGCCAACGACGCCGAGGGCCAAGTGCAAAAGTTCGCCGTCCCAAAGCCACCACAATCCCCAGAAGAAGCAGATCTCCAGAGCGGTCTCCAAGAATACGAGCAGTCGACCCCAGAAGTCCAGGGTGCGTCGAGTGATGCCAGCGCAGCGCCCGTTGAGCAGGATTGGTTTGTCGAGGAGGAAGAAGAGGCCGAGGCGCACCACTAGAGCTTGTGTGGACATGAGGTGGCGTGGATATCGAGGAGGCATGTAACATACTACAGTGAAGCAAAGAGCCAATACCAGTTGAGATGTACATGTGGGATACAGAGTTGTTGTTTTCATCCCTTCCACAAGCCCGCACCATGCGCGCCAGGTAAGGAGACATTTGGAGTGTTCAATGGGCACAGAGGTGATTTGTGAATCTCTTCGGCTACTCTCCTTCGCAGTTCGAGGGCCGCATCAAGCAAAAGGTGTTCTGATTGTTTCCGCAGCTCGACCTCTCGGGAACCGATCACGTGACAAGACAACGAGAACGTAGCAGTCTACCGCTCGATGGGGAGATCTTTACTATACGCAGGAGCACTGGCCTTTGCAATATCGTCGCCGATAACGGCTGAAGCTTAGTCGTCTTTCGTGACAGTGAACGCACTGGCCAATACGGAATGGAGGTGGTCATAACCGATCTCCGAGCCCGGCTGTCGATATTTCCTTGCCGGAGGCCTGTGTGCAAATTGGTGATTTACTACAAGCGAAGTCGAGATTTCTAGATCGCCGGCTCATGAGACACGTATTACCCTAGAGGAAAGTTAGGTCACTTAGAAGACCTAACGTACTTCTAGGGTTGAAAACGTCAACGCGGATCGTATTTCGAACCGGACACCGTCTGACATGAGAGCCTTTGTCATCCGCTCACTTGACAGACAACAAGGTCTAGATAGATGAAAGGGAGTAAGATTCACGAGTGTCAGACTGTTGCATTAGTACCTTGTGAACAGCAGAACACTTCCAGACCCACGCTGAGAGAAATCCTCTTCCGAAATCAACAACATGAAGGTCTCAATCATCGCCTCGACTCTCCTCACCTACATCTCAACAACATCCGCTCTACTTTTCTGCTGTCTACCCGGAACAATCAGCTCAGGACTCACATGCCGTACGGAAGCAACAATCAAATGTGTAAGGCCACCTAAACATCATACTTGAATACACCTGATTCTACAGCAATCAGAATCTGTTTCTCTCATAGTCCGAGCTGATATTGACGACGTTTTCGATCCCGTAGTGCTCGACAAACACTTACAAAAGCTGCGCGAACCGCGGGACTTTTACAGAAGCTGCGTATAACATCAACCTTAGTAATGTTGGTTGCAAAGGTGGTGGAAAGTTGGCTTGTGTTTTGTGAGGGTGTTTGCGGAATATGCCAGATGTCAAAATTTGGCGCGAAGAGAAGTAATCAAGCAGGAGGTGAAACGAGTGTGATTTGCAATACAGAAGTGACTCCAAAAAAAATGCTATCCCGAATTCCCAATTGCGCATGACCTCAACATTCTATTTGGCGCACGTGAGGCGTGACAAGGGCGTCCCCAAGACGGTCCTCGCAGTACGGTCACAGCACTTGGTAACGACAGTGGGAGCTCCGCATAGGAAGTGATCTAGCAGTTTCCTGGATCGGCCCTTTGATTTCCACGTTAGCACAAATGTCCCTCAACCAAATGACCACAAAATCACTCACTTGAATCGCCAACCAGCAACAGTGGACTCTCCACCCTTACCACATCCAAAGATCTCGTTGGTGAGGCGGTTGTAGCAATCGTCATTTCCGAGATCAAAGCCAGTGTTGGAGTTGAGGTTTTGCACCTCGAAGAGAAGTCCAAGGCTTCTGGAGCCGCTGCGAGGACACATGGATTTGGTCTGGCGAGGGGCGAAGTTGCCAGTGAACATGCCGCCGTTGGCGTAGCAGGCGTCCCAGACGAAGGAGCGTGCTTCTTCTGTGTTTGGCCAGTCGTCACCAGAGCCGTAGCAGGTGGCACTGACGCCTCCAAGGGACATGATGCTGCCAATGGTGGCGAGGATGGTGGTGGTCTTCATTTTTGGTGGAGGTGTTGGAGTATTGATCGGGAAACGATTTGTAGGTTTGTGATGGGATCTGAGAGTTTGGAGTGGTGATGAAGGCGCTGATGTCGATGTCAAGGCGCGCAGAGCTTGCCTCTTTTATACCTTATTAATGGCAAGCTGCCTTTGGACTGGTGTCCATGTCTCGTTCCAGTGTGGGCCGGATCGCTTCACACCGGCGCCAATGTGCCTCGTTCCATATCCAACCGAGTGATTGAGCGCAATGCCCACCTGGCAATCTGTACACATTGGGCCCCAGGCCCTCCGTTACACGTATTCGCTTGCCTAGTGCTTGTTGGGAAGGTGCTTGCCACCAATAAAACTCGTCCCGCAATAGTACACAGCAATGAACTGCGTGAGGCTGAGAGCTCGAGCCCCACGGAATGGTTCAGCTTGCACAGTATTGTAATATTTCTTGGCAACCCAAGAATGCCAAGTATTCCTCAAAGAGAAGTAGGTGATACTGCACGATCCTTCGAGTGACTTAGAGAGGCTGACGAGTTGCACAAAGCTGGGTTGGCCTTATATGGGAATGACTCCACTCGGGTCATCGAACAGCCGCGTCAAAGACCACAATTGCACTACCTTGAGGTACAGAGTCTAGAAGAATGCTGCTCGTGTAAGAGGGGCTGCATAGGCGCAAAAGAGGGTCCTAGATGATTCGAGATTGTGTCGACGGGCAATCTTGTCCGCTTTCTCACCGATTTTATTTCCAGGTATTCCTTCCTGTTTGAGCTTTCGTGTTGCCTGACATCAGCCGATCCTCATGTCTGAGCCTCAAAATTATGGATCTCGTGTTGTCTCCAGAGTGCAATGACTGCATTCACGAGTGTTACATTGAGGACGTGATGGTGTTGCGGAGATGTACCTTACTTCCAGCGCTGCGCATCAGAAAGCTCTTGCGTCTGCGGCATCGTGCGTGCCTGCGTAGCACAGCCTTGATTCATTCCGCCGTGCTTGTACGGAATTAAGAGCTAAGCTCACCGGTCTTCCACCAGCTGAGACCAAGTTCAAGTGAACCCGAGCGCAAGCGTATGAAACGATTTCTCATTTCGGTCCTGCGCAACCATTCTTCACATTTGCAATCAGCGAATGAGTGCCAATTGCATCGTGATCTTGGTCGTGACGAGAAGTGCGAGTGATCTCGAATTTCGCTACGGTGTCTCCACTGCCTGTCAGGCTCGTTCCCTATGTGGACGCTTCTATGTGCAAGGTCAGTCTTCACGCAGCAATCAGCTCCTGGCAGCATGCACTTCAAACATGCGCAGCACAGCAAGCGATATGATCGGGTTGCCCATGATAACGTCATGCAAACCATACTTCAAGATCTCTTCTCGGAGCACACCATACTCCGTCCTCCATTCTACCACTGTCCCCGCATATCCGAGATCAACCTTTGACTTGGACTTCGCCTTATCCAGCTCCGCATAAGTAATGCCCTGCGCTTGCGAGGCGTTCACCGCATGCCAGAACAATTGCGGAGTATGTGTCCAGGGAATATCATAATCATCCTCGGCATGGAGAATCGTAATTTGATACCGCGTTTTGTGCACCTCATTGGTCTTCACATACGACGCGATTCGATCTCGGGTTGACCACTTGTCCCGAATAAAGGTTTTCAGATAATCGAAAACTGCAGGAAACTTGGCCACTGGGCCGAGGATGGGTACTGTTCCTGCAACACTGTATGTCGAAACCAGCGTGGGAACGTCCACAAAAGGTGCCGTGAGTACGTGGCCGACGAAAGTGATGGGAGGTTCTTGTTGGGCATAGTGTTCTGCAATCGCAATGTTTACTGCTGTGCCCAGTGACTGACCATACATCAAAATTCTGGAAGGAGGGATTTTGGCAACGTGTAGTGCCCATTCAACCACAGAGATAGCATCAATTATAACGCTTCGCTCGGTTGGGACGCCTTTGCTTCGCCCGAAACCTCGATAGTCGAATGTAAGGACGTGGATCTTGTCGGGTTTCCCAGCAGAGAGGGCACGGTAGTTCGGACAACGATAGCCGGAACCTACAGTGCCTCCAGCTCCATGAAAGTGGATAATCAGAAGAGCTTCAGGATCATTCTGGAGCAGGCTGAAGGATTTGCGAGAGGTGACGTTCAGTGCGAAGCCAGATGCATCTTGTAGTAGGTCTTGTTCGTTGCGTCGGTATGTCTCAACAGGAAGGATGTGCCATGCGTAGATGCTACCGCCGCCAGATGCGGGTATCTCGAAGGGAGTGACCTGGTTATGAAGGAAGCCAAAAATCTCGGGGAAGTTGAGGTCCTTGAACCAGGTCATCTGGATGGCATGGAGATAGACCACATGGGCTTGGAACCAAGATGTCGTGAGAAGACCCAGAAATCCAAGATATAGGGTTGCAAGGGAGCCTACTGTTATTGCGGCATATTTCACCACTTGCATGAACATCTTCGAGTAGCGAATATTTCCAGTACAGTACAGGTGAGATTCTGCTCGAGCTGCAAAGCGAGTGCCATCGACTCTGGATGTTGTTGAATTGTGCAAGCGCTCGGTGAGAGTCGAGTCAAGGTTGCAGGCGCTGTGCGTGCCGCCCGGCTCGTCGGCTCGGGGCGATGGACGGTCTCCGATTGGCGGTCGCCGACCAGGTTCTTCTTGGCTCCTCTTTCTTCCTCTGCCCACAAATAATGACAGACGACCGACAGCACTGTCAGAATGCCTACTCACCAGCATGGCACACCTAACCGGCTAGGGACCGCGTCCATCGCAGGACTCGCGCAGCCACATGCGCGATGCCACGAGCTCAGGAGGCCCGATCAGAGCCGCTCTGATCCCCACGGAATTATGGCCAATAGGCGTCTCGAGATATCTGCCGCTGTCGATACTGCAGCGGCGCAGTAATTGTGCAGAGTCACCTGAAACTGAGAAGAATTGCCGTGGCGCGAATAGAGGTGATTGTCAAGCACCACCGAAGAGGCTCAATGTCACCTCAACCAACAACACCGCTTTTGGCCGCCCAAGAGACTGCGATGAAGGGTGTGTTACTGTACCTTCGGTCCCAAGTCTGCAATCAAGAGGCACAGCGCAAGAAGTGCTTATCTGTTTGAACAGGCGCCCGTGGTGTCATGTTGCAGAGCTATGAGCCTCTCGCTTCGCTGAAATGTTCTAATAATGTATTGCCCGCAGCTCTGGGGCACTTCCCTCTGTGCCGCACGCATGTAGCGTATTTACACTTTCTGTAGTTGCCTTCTTCTCGGACAATGGAATCACTGCCGCTGGCTGCACCACATCGGACACAGGCCGTTGCCATCTCGCAGAAGACCAGCATGGAAGTTGGTCATCCGAATGACAACATCACGATACCTACCGATCGCAATGGGCTTGTAGGCTGGGTGCCAGAGTCTCCAGGAAGAGGGACAGTCAGCCTACTCACGAGTTGCCTGGTCACGACCGCTCTATGCACGTGGGTGGTAATACACCCACGTATCGACGGAAGATGGAAGCGCCAGGTGCTTCACAAGTTCGCGCTCTGGTCAAAAACAATATTGGCGCCAGAACTCATCGCAGTGGAAGCTGCACAGGAATACGTGCAAGCAAAGACGATCGTGAAACGAGCAAGCAAGACCACAAACGGGGAGCTATGCTTGCTGCAAGCGTTTTATATCGGCATGTTCGGCATTCGGTATCACACGCCTCTTGGGACGAGGATTCTCTGGCCCAACCAGTTCTTGTGGCTCCTTGACCAAGGCCTACTGGACTGGAGCAATCATGCTGCGTGGGGCCTGTCGTCAGCAACAATCAGCGACAAAGGCAACGCAGATGCTACGGTGAAGGTGTTTGCACTCTTGCAGATTGGCTGGTTTGTGGCACAGTCCATCATGAGAACGGCGCATAAGTTGCCACTTGCGCCGCTGGAATCCATGACGCTGAGCTACATACCACTGTTCGCGATGGCTTACGCCTACTGGTGGATTAAGCCCAAGGACATTGAGACGCCATCCGAAATCGAACTGCCTTACATGAGCCAAAGCCAACGGGCTCATTTCGATTCAATGGCAATAAGCGTTGTCTTTGATCGCGAGGGTACCAAGCAACAAGAGTCGCTTTGGAACATCTGGACTCTCACACCTCGCATGTTTGAACAAGAAGTAGCAGAAAAGGCATTCGAGGAAGAAGAAGACAGGTACAACGAGCAAAAGCAAGAATTCTATGATCACGTATCCGCATGCACAGATTCTCAATGCGAAGAGAATGAACATCAGAGACCTCTGCCGCCCCTTCGAAGGCGAGAAACCACTCTCGCGCACTGGGATCCGTCCTTGTACCACTCCAGAATCCTTTGGCCCATTGCTTGCCTTGCCGGAATCTCATTTCCAGCTCTACATCTCATCTCCTGGCACTCAATCTTCCCGACGCTAGTTGAGACTTGGCTCTGGCGAATCTCAGCCATAATCTCCATGGTTGCCATGTTGGTCTTCATGCAATTTGAGAAAGTCGTCTTCCGCTGGCGGGATCCACTCATGCTTATCAAGATACTTTTGCCCGCACTGTATCTGATCACGAGGGTCATCATGCTGGTGGGCGCGTTTGCAGCATTCCGCGCTGCGGACCCAAAGATCTACGATACGTATGTGATGTCGTCATTTTGGGTGCATCTGGTGTGAACGACCTGTTTCGAGATGGATATTCAGCCTGGCTCTGGGTATCTCGAAGCCAAGAGCGACACGATAGAGTCACCTAGGTACCGACGTTGCACTAGGGGGTTTTCGTTGACACGGAGAGTCGAAACGCAATTTTGCTTGCCGTTACCAATGTATACGAGGGCACTGCGACCAGAACGTCTACCATACACTATTTGCCCTCTCTTACGTGCTACAGTAGACCGCAACGCAACCTATACCATGCTAGAAACGCGCCGGAGGGCCAGTAGCGATTCGAAATCTTCGGCGCCGGCCTCGAAATTGTCACGCTCAGGGAACGAACGTGTTCTACGGAGGCAGATCGGGCAGAGCATACCATCGTGTGCCGCAATACTCCCTGGCCCTTGTCTGCAGATACTATTCCTCCGTTGCGACCCGTCAATGACCTTGACAGCGCGACAAAGCTAGCCCAAAAGATCGCACTGCTTGCCAAGGAAAAGTATCTTTGCGCGATCTTCCTCAAACCTTAGCAATTTATTTTTCAGTGATACTCGGATATCTGCTGGACCTGGCCGCAATTGTGTGGTCGTTCTATCCTCCTGGACCGCGGCAGACGCTGCAAACTCGTACCAGTGGTGTACGCCGTACTTTTTCCGCAGTTTGTGGATCATCATCACCTCAACGTTACACCAAGCTCGTTGATAGTACTTGTCATCCACTACGCTAATGACCGCATCACATTGCGCCAGCAGCATGGGTAAAGCAGCCACACCAGACTCTGGATGTTCCCGGTCGATGCACGCGAAATCGATCCAAATGCCCAGCTTCTGTGGATCTATAGAGGGGTGCAAGGCTATGAATCGTTCAATCGCCTGCAGAATGTGCTGGTGCTGTGTGTTCTCCTCATCGTCAGGCTCACGAGCCCATGGATCGCCATTGATCCAGCAATAGGAGAAGAATAAGAAGAAGTTATCTGTAGTGGTTCTTGGACAATACGAATGTGTCAGTCCGGCATTCGATCGCGGCAACCTTCCATGCTTGACCAGGTCGGAATATTTCACGTACTTGAAGGGATCGAACGCCCGACATTTCGCTGGATCTTTTGCAAGTGCCTCGGCATACACTCTCCTGACCTTCGACATGGCCTTTTCGCCAGCACCTATCAGCGTAGGATGCACTAGTTCGTGATAGATCTCGCGAAAATGTTTACGCAATCTTGCTTCGCGGAGCCGCTGATGGATTTCGCCACTGGCTCTTTGCTCTAAATTGCTCCGAAGCGCCGCTACGACGATATCTTCAGCTTCAAGATCACCGTTGATCACAGCGTAGTCCAACGCGGAACATCCATCCTCATCTGCGCGCTCGAAGTCGGCCCCGGCACTTGCCAGATTCCGCAAGCACTGGCGATTGTGCTCGGACGGAGTCTTGCAGAACGCAACAGCGGGACTGATGCCATGATGATTATTGAAATGCACCAGAGCTTCCTGATGTCTCCCACTCAGAAGCAGCGTCCGGCCGTACACATAGTGCCATTTCGCCACTTCTTCGACGTCTGAAAGATTTTGCTTGGCCAGCAAGAGATCGAATTCATCAATCACGGCTTGCCTGTATCGCGACATGCCTTCTATATCCAGCTCTGACTCGCAGAGGGCTTGTGCTCTCTCAAGCAATGCGAATGCTTGCTGCCACTGGCCTTTTCGAATATGCTCACGACCTTGCGCCAAAAAGTGTTCCCATTGTCGCATACTCTCAACAAGCACCGACAGTCCACGCGGAGTCAGCCCAGGAACATCACGAACTTGTATGTGCTCTGCTGCTTTGGCAGGACCCAACACAGGTGCATCTTCAACGAATCCCTGAGATCCATCGAACAGGAACATAGTGGCATGGAACATCTCAGGGCTCACCTCCGAACTGTGGAGACTTCCAGCCGGCATCGAATAGCTCATGTTGCGCTCATGGGAAGCAGTCCTTCCGCGCACAGCCCTCATGAATTTGCCAGTGTTCACGACCTTTGAATACGTCTGGCTGTGTGTGTATGCGGAACTCACACAGGCTCCAGAGCTCCAGGCAAGAGCGTATCTGGCATGTGTGGCGTGGTCGGCTGTTGCGACAGGCTCAGCAACGTAGGAGTGGTCGGTGCCTTTTCCAGCCAGAATCCAGCTCTGTGCAAAAGGTTGATGCGAATGGACCGCGAATTCAGGAACTCCTCTCTTCCCATCTGGAAGCCAAACATGTAATCGGAAGAGGAGGTCGATTTTGCCATCCTCCACCACGCTGCATAGAGGAACATTGACGAAGCCCTGCGCGCTGCGACTGACCCGCGGTCCGTATCTTTGCATCTCTTCACTCTGCAATACATCGCAGATCAGGCTCCACACGAACGCAAGCTCTTCTTCAGAGGTCGCCTCTTGACGCTGTGACTTTTTGACCATGAAAGCAATGGCGATGGACAGGTTGGCAAGCCGTTGAACATTGTTGTTGCTTTGTTGGTGTCGGAGTTCTCGACTTGCTGCTGTATGCCATTCGGAAGCAGTCCGAGGGTTTTCCGGCTGTCTTGAAGACAAATCGAGCACTGAAGCAACTTCATCTTGCGGAGCTTTGATCACCGTCGAAACCCCACGCAAGACCTTTGGCAGAAGCCGCCAGTCTAATGCGATACTGCTGGTATCGAGCAGGTTCAAGGTCTGTTGCGATGTGCATGACACCGCGTGGTATTGCCTAGAAACACTAGGGGGACCATGGGCCGCGACTCGATCAACGATGAGTCGCGTGTTGTTGGAAGAGAGCTGCGAAGTTTCCGTGGGTGGCACAAAGATCCTTGGGCGCCACACTGCGGAATCGAAAAGCCTTCGGTATGCCGTACGGATCTGATAGCGCGGCATCCCGACAACTTGTTCGGACAGCAAGTATCTTATCCGTATCGAAGCGTTATGTTTCTCTTGAGCAATATGCTCGCCATATTTCAATGTCCGCTTTGCCGACATGACCACTGCTGGGTTTTGGATGATACTCTGGGCCCTTCACAGCCACAACGCATATCAATAAGCCAGCTGCATGCAGCTGGGCATGCTCTCCGATTCCTCTTCTATTGGCATTTGGGCTGGACTACCCTTGCCACGTGGGACCGACATGCTCATGCCCATGCGATGCATTCGAGAGGGGGGTGTCCGGACCTATGTTACTCCTCAACCCTCTGCCGCCAGTGGCCATCACCCACAGCAGGATGTCAGCTATTCTTGATCCCCGCTGCGAACAGAAATAGTTTGACCTCTGAGCCGTCATTCGATCGTCGTATCTTGCATAGCTCACTTTCATTGCGGCATGCGATGAGAACACTCACAAGTCGGTCGCTTTTCCTGATACGTGGGGAGGCACTTGAATCCCACCGAGGTACAGTGGAGAGCTCGGCCGAAGAGGATATTACAACGCACAATCCATGTACTTCTCCACATAGAGGAGTATCGGGGGCGTCAGCTAGCGAGGCTCGGTTAAATGCATCAAAAACAAAAAGAGCTGGATGGCTTCAGCCAAAGCGCACAAGGGCATACAGCGCACCGCTCTTTTGCTAGCTCGGTCCACACTCAATCTATGCTGGCACGGGATAGATAGGGCAGTAACCTTTCTGTTTGTCGTGGACTTTCTACCACAACACCTACTTCTAAGAGGCCTCTGAACTAGTGAACAGGCATCATGGCGGACATGCTCTCCAAATTCGAAGATCTCATGAACCATGCAGCTCGACACAAGCAGACTGCACAATGAGAGCTCGCTGAGAACTATCTGAGAGATGCGGCCAAGCTGTGTAGTAATCCTCGATTCCCAAATCGTGATCAGAACAACGTCAGAGTCGAGTTGGAGCTGGCCGAGGTCCTGCGACGCCATGGAAACTTCGCAGAGGCGATAAAATCGCAGGAAAGGCTGGTCAAATTGAGAGAAATCGATGAATTGCGAAAGACGAAGATCTATGGAGAGCTAGGTGTGAACTACAGACACACAAACAGGATCGGAGATGCCATCGAAGCTTTCCAGAAGCATTACAATCTGGCTGCGAGACTGGAATTTGAGATGCGTGCGGAAATCTGTCGGTCCACGAGCAACTTGGGTATAGCCAAACTCCAGCTGTTTCTGCAGGACGAGACGAAGACGGAATATCTCAATGACTCTATATATTTGCAAAAGGAACGCATTCGAACATCGGAAGAGCTGCTCCAAGATTTGGGAACGAAATTCGGTTCAGCCACCAAAGACGACGCAGCGATGGCCAATGTCGGCATCAACAACGCTTGGAAATCACTTTGGCGTGATCGATTGAGCATGTGGAGAACTATTGGCATGTCTAGGATAGTGCTCTCATACGTCGCTGCGAAGAAGTCCGACACTGCCGTAACCGCCGGTTTGGATTCCGTGAGGACCAGCAGTGCTCCAGATGCTACTTGGGCTGATCCAACAGTCAAAGCCTTATGTCGGTTCTCTTACGGATATGCCTTGCAAGCGAACGACCAGATAGAAGAGGCGAAGTTCCAATTCTCATATCCAGCGAATGCCACTGCAAAGTGTACTCCCGCGATCGCGTTGTGCAAGGAGTCTTCTGATGAGAACAGAGGGTACCTGAAGATGGTTATCGACTCAGGTGCAGACTTGACTGCTTACGATGAAGTCGGCTACAATGCACTAGATTACGCAATATTCGCCAACGACACCAAAACGGTCACGATGCTCAAAGATGCTCTTGCTCGTCAAGTTGGTGTCGACAAGCAAGTCGAAGAGCTCAAAGCGGCGGAGATCCGTAAACACTTCCGCGAAATCTTTCATTCGCAATTTCGACCAATTCTACGAGAGGGGCGAACGGATTGCATCAAAATGCTGAGAGCCAAGTTCACAGAACTTTTGAGGAAAGACCCTGGGAAGCGCACTCGATTCGATAAGCTTCGTCTCGTTTCGTATGAAGACTTCAAGAATCGACAACAACTGCCGAGATGGGACATGGACGACAGTTTCACTCGCGAATTTGATCAGATCATGGCATCGGGAGCGCGAGTTCCTTTCTTGATCTTCTTCTCGTACCGCTGGATTGGTAAAGAGACAGATCCTTCCAGCAAGAATCCTGATAGCCCAGACAACTATCAGTATCGTCGAATGCTGGATGCTCTTGAGCAGATCTTAGACAAGCATCCCGACGTTGAGCCTCAGGATATCTTCATTTGGCTGGTAAGTCTCAGAACATTCTGTACTCGGTATACCGTCTCGCTAAACACTTTCGCACCGAACAGGACTGCGCTTGCATCGATCAAGAAGATATCGAAGTCGGGAGGCGAGATCGAGGCATCAATACACTACCAATCGTCGTCGCACAATGCGATGCAATGATCAGTATTACAGATGATCAGTACCCGAGCAGAGGATGGTGTGCGGTCGAGACTATGATCATGCAAACTTTGAAGGAGAGCTCGAATTATCATCATTGGTATGTACATACGCTGCTTGACGGAACGACCAGGGATCCGTGGGGGATGCTTGGACCTGGGACGGACGGCCAACAGCGCATTAGTCGGCCATCGCTGTTAGGTCTGAGTGTTGAGAGCGATAGGCGGTACATTGAATTCCTCGAAAGACAGAGCATGTTGCTTGGTGAAGCTGGCGCTAGGACTTGAAGCCTGAATCTCATTTGATCATGAGGATTATCATGCTGGAGGGCGTGTTTGCAGCGTTTTGTGCTGCAGATCCATAAGGAGTTACGACATGTATGCCACGTCGTCGTTCTGGGTGCACCTGGTCTGATGCTATTCGGGTTTGGGGTATGTGGCGACTTCCATGTGGTGCCAGACGGGTAGCAGCGTCGACAATTGGAAGTAGCAGATGGTCACACACTTCAACTTCCCGAACAAACGACAGCCATTGCAGCAGTGGCGTGTACCTGCTCTTCGCAGGCGCAAGTGTTCTTAATGATGGTCCTACATCTCCTCACTGGCGCGTGTGAGCCGCACTCCGCCCACTGCGCCGGATGTCACCATGCGTTGTCTAGGAATACCGGTCGACCATCGTTTACGGGGATTGCGTCGAGCCCCAGGCGAGGAACAGCCAACTCAAGATTCCACCAGCGAACACATTCGTATATTAAGCGAATTTGGACGCAGCCTAACCCACGAAAACGATGACGATTTTCTCTCTGCCCACAAACTCGATTTTGGGCTCGAGCTTGCTCGACCTGAGTGCACTGGAGGATTGGTCATCGTCCTGTACCACCCGGATTCATCGCAGGACTATTCTGAAGGATATGTGGCGGAAGAGGCTAGGTGTAGGACCCTGGCTGCCGTCAAGGACTTGATCAGCAATGCAACAAATGGAATGATGGACACGGACGCAATCGCAATCCTCGACTCCATGCCCTTCATATCTGAAGATTACGATGGCTCGGTGCTCCATGTGCAAGCTCAGAAGACATTCCTCCGTGCGCTCGAAGCGAAACGTCCGGACGTTGTACTTTCCTGCTTTCGCACCAAGACCAAGATCAAGTTCATGAAGGACTTACAAGGCCAAGGCATTGGAAAGGACAATTACCCAGCACGAATGACTTTTCCTGCAACCGGTCACGAATTTCAAAGGATCAGTGCTTTCCATCCGAGCTATGCGGTCAACAGAATGGCGCTCGATCCAATTTTCCGCCATCTGCTTATGCTTCAGTTCCACCAAGCTGTTTCAGTCTGTTGGGGTGCGTGGGAACACAAGCTCTAGATGGCACAATTGCGCGCGTGTTGCGCTGAGAAGGCATGGCTGTACAAAGGTATCAAATCCTCGCTACATGAGAAGAAGAGGCACAGCTGACCGCGGCAGGCCCTTTGTCCATGCAAGTTCGCAAAATCTCCAATTTCGTGCATGCGTTTGAAGATTTCGAGGATTCGCTCAAGGAGGTGCGATATTTCCGACTTGAGGACTGCACAGGTAAATGCGATACAGGCAGAGTGATCTGTGACAGAGGAATCTCGTCGACGGCCTGTGAGATCAGCATGCTTTTGCGAGACGACGGTATCACAAAGTCAGACGAGCTCCCATTCGAACTCATAAAAAGGACCTTGCATGACGCCTTGTCCTGCCTTGGCATGGGGCAGTTCCGTCTGAATACTGAAGCTGCGGCAGCCGGCTACTGCGACCATTTGCAGCTGGTTGACAAAGCATCTCACTTCAAGGAGCCGCATATGAGGGCATTCCATGAGATGTTTCTCACTCTTTTGCGCCAGTTGAATCTCACATTCACCGCGACGGACGATGATGGACATTACACGTGCAAGTTCCAGCCCCAAGGAGAAGCCTTCTTGCGGTTCTCAGAGTCCATAGAGAATCGCCTCTAGATGACTGAAGGGATGCGAGAGGAAACGTCGTTGACACAGAGGATGGAGAGGATCTGCCTGTAATAGAAATGGTCTCATAATCGATGCTATCCAATTTCGATTCGCGCGAACATCGATGGGCTCCGACGAGAGATCAGACTCGTAACATGAGCATTTTGAGTATCACAGAGCAGGACTTGAGCTTGAACCAGTACAAATTTTGCAGCATAGAATTTGGTCTCACAAGGATCCGCTACAAGGCACGATATGACTGAGTTGCTCCAGAGACAAACTACGAGGCTCGAGGACAACACCCTCGCCAGTCTCTTCACCACGCCTGGAGGGTAGCATAGCGCCTGCCGTGTATGCACTGCCCTATCAAGGCTGTACTTACCATGCCCTGCATTCAGGGCAGCGACAGGCCGGTTCATGCTTGCCCGCCTCGCTTGTCGGGCATCGCTGTTCTCCTCAAGCCCTCACGTTTCATCGCTCAATTCAAGGATACGACCATCGGAGTCCGTCACGCTCTATTCGTCCCAGACCACCTGTGAATCACCCAAAGTCCCGCATGACTCTTTCCTTCATCTTACTGCGAGCCCTTGAATCTCACCGCACGAACGATATCCCGTAGATCCGCGCTTCGTCATCGAGGGAGCCAACTTCCGCTCCACCGCGTCTGCTGCTGTCGCTGGTACCAAAAGCGCTGTCCTCATCTCGACAAAGCAGAGCCTGCTCCACTCAGTCACTACGCCTCCTCGAACGTTGTAATGTCGAGCAAGAGACTGGGCAATGACACCATACCCACTCAGCCTTGCTCAGCAGCTTGGACTGGAGACGAATATGCGAGGGACTGGTGCTGTTCGACCCGAGTGAGCGAGCTGGAGCGCACGAAATTCGATGGGCTTCTTGACAAGCGGTCAGAATGTGCCCTCCGACATGGGCTCCTCTTATCAAGCAGGTGACGTGCGCTCACTGTCGCGGCGAGCTCTCGTTTCACAATCGGAGTCACCACTACTCATTCTTCCTGGTGCGCACAGAGTCCTGTGTAGTGGAGTCTGATCATTTCCACGCTTGTGGCTCATCCAGCGTGTGCGTCATGCCACTATGCTCCAAGTTGGGAGAGCATGCGGGAGTGAGACTGGTTCACATCGATAGCTGAGCTCTCCTACAGGGTGAAAGACATCGTAAGGGCCACGAAGAGGTCGAAGCGCTCTTCCGATCCTGCTCCAGGCGCATCAACGGCCTCGCGACACACGGCGGCTCAGCATGAGAGCGGCGTACCAGAGATGGCCAAATGCTCTGCTTTCCAAGCCGCACGTACGACGCCAGAGGCGCGACGCATGGCGGCGTTCATATGAGACCAGGTGCCAGAGACGACGAAACACTCCGCAGAACAGGCCCTTCACATGCCGCCAGCATCGCGACATGAGAGAGCTGAGAATGACGATCATATACCTAAAAAGAGGACATTCTCTGAGAAGCAAGCCGGGCGCATGCTATCAGAATGGCGATGCGCGGCGGCTTTGCTTCACAACTACATACTGGAGACGATACGTGGCTCTGCAAATCAGACCGCAAACGTATCGACAGCATGGCGACTCACGGCGCCTCAGTACAGTAGC